>JARBWK010000003.1:3292264-3374617 GCA_030556195.1 Anolis apletophallus | reverse complement strand
AAAAACAGTGCCAGGACCCGATCTCTGTTTTCCATACAGTAGAACCTGACTCCTGCACAAAATCCAAGACTTAAAGCACTTCTTCCTCTTGAAAGAAGCCCAGTTACCAGACACTCCTTACAAATCTGCCACTCTCCAAATACACCATCTCTCTCCTTCCCATGGAGCAGAGCATGGCGGAGTAAACCAAACTCCTCAGGTCTGCCACCATTATGTCATCAGTTGGGACCCCTCCCCCAGCAATAACTGCTGCTTCTGGACTGAATGAATGGGGCGCAGGGGACAGTTCACCTTCTCTCTGTGCTACTATACGAATAATATAATTCTGCGTTTTTGGTGGGGACAAGAAACAGGGCCTTCTCGGCTGTGGCCCTCAAGCCTATGGAACACACACTCCCAAATGAGATAAAGATCAACCCCTTGACTCCTGGCTTTCAGAAAAAATTAAATGAAAAATTAAATCCGTGGTTCAGGACCAGGTCTTTGGGCAGCAGATGTAATTTGCACCTTAGTGGACATTGACTGGAGTAGTGTTGCAGCAGATGACACGTTCTATCTGTGTTTGATATTATTTATAGTTTTATATATTATATGTTAATGTTTTAAAATGTTTATGGTGTTGTTGGGCATGGGTGCTGCCTCTGTAACCGCCTAAGTTGCCTGCGGGCTGAGAAGGCGGTATACAAAGTACAGTAAATAAATAAATAAGTCAGCCATGTCAACAGTTAATCCTTGCCACAGTTCTCACCCGTTTGCGAATTCTAGTAATTAGAGTTTATGAATTATATTGTTTTTGTAGTTTTCAGGCTTCATTTTCTTAGAATGGCCTCTTCGGCCTCTATAGGTCCACCTTCTCAGAGTGAAGAGAAGGCCAGGAAGGCAGTTCCATCTTGCCTCCCTGCACTGTGATTATAATATAATATATATTGTATATACATATAATATTGATAATATTATAATGTAGTACAATATAATACTACTAAATGATATTATAATCATATATTTTATCTTACATGTAATATTACTAATAATATTACAGTACAAGGTAATATATAATATTAATATTGTACTATGGCAATAATATAACATATTGTATTCACATTTTACTTGTAAGCTGCTCTGAGTCCCCTTCGGGCAGGCCCAGATTAATACTTTTTTGCGCCCTAGGCCACACTTTGGAATGATGCCCCCTTTAAACCAACCTCCCGCCACCTCCAAGGTCCCCATTCCCACCGGCTGGAAAGCTCCGCTGTGCTCTGAAGGTCTCCTCGGGAGTCACGAGGCTTGAGGAGAGCGCAGCGAGTGCAAACTTGCTCCAAAGGCGCGCACAGAGAGAGAGAGAGAGAGAGAGCGCGAGAGAGAGAATCCGCGCGAGAGAGAAAGAGCACGAGAGAGCGCGAGAGCGCGAGAGATGGAGGGGACGGAACAGAGACTTTGCCGGGAAAAGGAGGCGAGGAGGGCATGAGAAGGGGAAAGAGGGGCGCAGACCAGGGGTTTTGGTCCGTGATCTGCCCCCGGCTTGCGCCCTAGGCCATGGCCTCGTTGGCCTTATGGGTAATCGGGCATGCCTTCGGGTGAGAAAAGGGCAGCATGTAAATGTTGTAAATAAATAAATAAATAAATAAAGGTCCCCCAACCATACACCTTTCATGCAAACCATACAACATATTTCATGACAGGGGATTGTCAGTGGAAACCCTTTGCTCCAGCCTTTGGAAGTGGACAGATCTTTCATGACCCACTATCCTTCTTATGGAGTCTGCTGTGGGGCATAATCGCCAATTCAAAGCCCAGGTGAGCCCAGGTGAGCCGGATGGATGGACTCACCTCTGCTGAGGCCAGGATGCGGCGGCATTGAAGGTGTCTCCGGCCCCAAGGTGTCCACCAACTTCTCAGGGGAAGGCATCCGAGTGCACCAAGGCCCCGTCTGGCCCCGGCATCCGCCCCCTTCTCGGCCCATGCGCAGATCAAGGTGGACCTACGGAGAGAAGTAGGGGATCTACAGTTACTTAAGGACCCACCACCAAGACCCTATCCTTGGAAGTGCCACAATTGGTTGCCTATAGCCAGAGGCGGATCTTACTGGAGGCCAAGGGAGGCGGCTGCCTCAGGGCGCCACTTATCTGGGGGCGTATCTGGCCATGGCTAAGGGCGCATTTGGCCGCAGCCGCCAGGTGCAGCACATGCAGCGCCATTGCTACAGGCCCGTTCGGCTAGTGTGGCGCCCGGGCGGAGCCGCAACTCGCCAGCCCGAGGGCTGGAGGCGCCTCCGGATGCAGGCCGCCAGAGGCCCCAATGCCGTGGGGAGGGCCTGCCTCCCTGGCCTGCTGCTGCCTACTCAGGGCAAACTCCCATTCAGGGTGCCTCCTCCCTGCTGGGACCTTCCACCTTCCCGGGGCTGAGCGGGCTCTCTTTTTAGCTCGAGCTTGGCCTTAGGTGCAGGGCCGGAGAAGGACGACAGCTGCCCTGCCACCTCGGGAGTGAGGCCCGGAAAAGGTAAGACACAGTTGCTAAGTCTACTCACCTGTGTGTTAGCTTAACAATGGTGGGATGCTTAGGAACACATATAACACCTTCACTGTAACTCAACCCTCCTCTTATGGATGGTGGGAATATATTACCTCTAATAATAATTATTTTTTAAATGTTGAGTGATCTGGCTTTTTGATATTTGTAATTATCACACACACAATCATCTATTTGATAGGTTCCATGTATTATCATGATATCCAATGTATAGAATATTAAGGAATTTAGTGTGATATCCTATGGAACTCAACTCTAGTTTAGGCAGCATAAACCCATACACTTGTCTTATGGATGGTGGGAATATATTACCTCTAATAATAATTATTTTTTAAATGTTGAGTGATCTGGCTTTTTGATATTTGTAATTATCACACACACAAGCATCTATTTGATAGGTTCTATGTATTATCATGATATCCAATGTATAGAATATTAAGGAATTTAGTGTGATATCCTATGGAACTCAACTCTAGTTTAGGCAGCATAAACCCATACACTTGTCTTATGGATGGTGGGAATATATTACCTCTAATAATAATTATTTTTTAAGTGTTGAGTGATCTGGCTTTTTGATATTTGTAATTATCACACACACAAGCATCTATTTGATAGGTTCCATGTATTATCATGATATCCAATGTATAGAATATTAAGGAATTTAGTGTGATATCCTATGGAACTCAACTCTAGTTTAGGCAGCATAAACCCATACACTTGTCTTATGGATGGTGGGAATATATTACCTCTAATAATTATTATTTTTAAGTGTTGAGTGATCTGGCTTTTTGATATTTGTAATTATCACACACACAATCATCTATTTGATAGGTTCCATGTATTATCATGATATCCAATGTATAGAATATTAAGGAATTTAGTGTGATATCCTATGGAACTCAACTCTAGTTTAGGCAGCATAAACCCATACACTTGTCTTATGGATGGTGGGAATATATTACCTCTAATAATAATTATTTTTAAATGTTGAGTGATCTGGCTTTTTGATATTTGTAATTATCACACACACAATCATCTATTTGATAGGTTCCATGTATTATCATGATATCCAATGTATAGAATATTAAGAATTTTAGTGTGATATCCTATGGAACTGAACTCTAGCTTTGGCCAGCATAATTTCAGCCCTCCTTCCAGGTGTTCTGGACTTCAGCTCCACAATTCTGGCTGTTAGGAATTCTGGAAGTTGAAGTCCAGAACATCTGGAAGGAGGGCCGAAATTAGCCTAGACCTGATACACACATATACATACATACACACACAAAAAGAGAATAGGAAGAGAGGAGGGAAAAGGGTAAGAAAGGGAACGAGATTAGGAAGGGGGCAAGGAAAAGGGTGAGGAGGAAGGAAGGATGAGAAGGAAGGAAGGGGAATAGATATATATATATATATATATACACACACACACACACAAAGAGAATAGGAATAGAGCAGGGAAAAGGGTGAGAAGGAAGGAAGGAAGGATGGTGTGTGTGTATGGCATAGGCCAACTTCGGCCCTCCATGTGTTTTTGGACTTCAACTCCCACAATTCCAAACAGCCAGTAGGAAGTCCAAAATTCCAGGAGGGCCAAAATTGGTCTATGCACCCCATCCATGTGTGTGTGTGTGTGTGTGTGTATGAGTGATTGGTTGGGGGGCGCCAAAATACTGTTCGCTTACCATTTAAAATTACCTTAGTCCGCCCCTGCCTATAGCAGTGGTTCCCAGCCTTTGTTCCTCCATTTGTTTTGGACTTCAACTCCCAGAAATCCTAGGAATTGTGGGAGCCAAAGTCCAAAACACCTGCAGGGCCAAAGGCTGGGAACCAGTGATTGATAGTAATCAATTACAGCTAATAACAACTTCATTAGGAGCAAATCTCCATTCGTGTTTTCAAGGAAGGTATACACATTGATTTCCTTAATTGTCCCATAAAGAGACCTACTAGGCCTGGGCAATCATGGTTCTAAATGGTTCTAAAGTACTTACAAAACTAAAGTTCTGGTGGTGAACACTAGGTGGCGCTGGTGCTTTACTTCTACAGTGTTGCTAAAGTTCTGGTGAACATTTCAGAACTCTAACAAAACTTTCAAAACTTCGTTATTATTTAATTATTGGTGATTTTTAAGGCAGAACCAATTAGGAACTGCCATTTATAACGAAATTTTGAAAGTTTTGTTAGAGTTCTGAAATGTCCACCAGAACTTTAGCAACACTGTAGAAGCAAAGCACCAGCGCCACCTAATGTTCACCACCAGAACTTTAGTTTTGTAAGTACTTTTAAAACCATTTAGAACAGTGTTTCTCAACCTTCCTAATGCTGCGACCCCTTAATACAGTTCCTCATGTTGTAGTGACCCCTAACCATAACATCATTTTCATTGCTACTTCATAACTGTATTTGTGTGTTGGGGGGGGGGGTTGATTTTGTCATTTGGAAGTTGTAGTTACTGGGATTTATAGTTCACCTACAATCAAAGAGCACTCTGAACTCACCAACAATGGAATTGAAACAAACTTGGCACTCAAAATTCCCATGACCAACAGCAAATACTGGAAGGGTTTGTTGGGCATTGACCTTGAGTTTGGGAGTTGTAGTTCACCTACATCCAGAGAGCACTATAGACTCAACAAGGATGGATCTGGACCACACTTGACATGGATCCTCAATATACTGTACCCAAATGTGAACACTGGTGGAGTTTAGGGAAAATAGATCTTGACATTTGGGAGCTGTAGTTGCTGGAATTTATAGTTCACCTACAATCAAAGAGCCCCTTGCACCCCACCAATGATAGAATTGGGTCAAACTTCCTATACAAAACCCTCATGCCTTCAAGGGACTAGCTGTTGTGAGCCTCCATCCCACCTCTCACACATATGCATCATGCTGCCATGCGCCAAGCACCTGCTCTCCTCCCTGCTTGAAGTCTCAGAAACAGCCCTCCCTTGGCTGGGAGGGCTGCCAATCACAGCAAAGGAGAGCTTTAGGTGGGAGAAGTCGCAGTCTGTTTCCAAAAGGAAAGAGAAGGACAAGCAGAAAGATATTCAACCTTCTCTGCCAAAGGGCTTCCTAAGACCATCAGAAATATATGTTTTTTTGATGGCCTTTTCTGAAACCCTCTTGTGACCCCCCTCCCGACCCCCAGGTTGAGAAACACTGATTTAGAACCATGATTGACCAGGCCTAATACCTACATAGTTCTTAATATAAGGCTGGGACTACTATGTTTATCCCAGATTACCTGGCAGTGTAGACTCATATAATCCAGTTAAAAGCAGATAATTTGGGATCAGATTCTGGGATATGGGCAAGTGGAGAACCAGTCTAACTTTTCTCAAGTTGCTGCTGACCAAATTACTAGAAATAGCAGAAATGGATAAACTAACTAACATGCTAAGAGGAAATGAAGACTCTAAGTTCAAGGAAGTATGGAATCCTTTTATAATATATATAAAAAATAACAAGAAAATAGATTTAAAGGGTTACTGGTTATGAGGGAGAGAAGCGTGATGCCAACACAGAAGCCTAATACAAACACGTCTGTACCACCGGGTGAAGTCAACCCGTCTTTATTTTAATCCTGTTAACAATGTTGTGTGATAAACCCCCCTGTTTATTCCTATTGTTTCGCCCTCTACCCCCCCTCCCCCTCCCCTATACCCTTCTTCCCACATGAGCTTTGTAAGGGCTAGTATGTAAGCCCAGTTGTACTTTGTTTGTTATTCACTGTTTTTAAAACAATAAAAACTATTATTTAAAAAAAACAACTTTTCTCAAGTTGTAATGTTTACCTAAGTTTGTTATTGTAATTGTATTTTTTTAAATTATTATTATTTCTGATGTATTTTGTTTTATATTTTACTGTGTTGTATTGTATTTTAGAAGGGCTTGGCCTCATGTTAGACGCCCAGAGTCCCCTTTGGGGAGATGGTGTCGGGGTATAAATAAAGATTGTTGCTGTTGTTGTTGTTTACCAGTATGGTTTTTTCCTGAACCAGTCATTAGAATTTTCTGAGAGTCTTTTGAGTCTCATTTAAAACAGGAAAGTGGGGCAAAAAACAACAACACCACTGTCCAATAAAAATAATCGTTTTTAGGCCTGTTTCTGGGGTTATTCGGGGGGCTGATTCAGGAAATTGCATTGGATAATCCGCATCTGCATTAGCTTCTTAGGCCCCTTCTACATTGCTATATAAAGTCCAGATTATTTGCTTTGAACTGGATTATATGGCAGAGTAGATTCGTATAATCCAGTTCAAAGCAGGTAATGTGGATTATCTGATTTCGTAATCTGGATTATGTGGCAGTGTAGAAGGGGCCATACATAGGGTTATAATGAGCAGATGGTGTTTAGTAGGCATGGGAAAAAAGTTATGAAAATTAAAAGATTCGTAAGAAATTCGTAAGAAATGCTACTTTCGAGCGTTTCCGCACCTGGAACGCCAACCAGGAAGTGGACTTTCTTTTTAGAACCTCAGGGGCCAGGATTTTCTTAAGTGTCGTTATTAGGTCGTAAGGGGGCATAAGGGGGCACCCTCCTTCTCTCTCACCACCCTCCCGCCTCCCTTGCCAATATTATGGCAAGGCAAGCCCTAAACTCGCTCCTTCCTCGGCTGGAAGGAAGCCTGGAAAAATGTAAACAGAGAGGATTACTCAGAAGTAAATCTGCAAGGAGGGCACTTTGGATGAAGGGCCCTTCTTTGTGGATTTACTTCTGAGTAATCCTCTCTGTTTACATTTTTTCCAGGCTTCCCTGCCTCTCCTGCCTGCCAGGATCTAAGGCATCAAAGAGTATTGGGGTGAGAAACCAACCTAATGTATAATAGAATGAATGCTACTGTAAGTGCCACTGCCTAATATTATAAGTAATCCAACTGGTCATACCTAATTCCATGCAGATGCAATAATACAGCAGTAATAACAATAACAAGAGGTAAAATTCAAACCGAAGTATTCTGAGTGGTCCCTGCCTCATGCAAGCGGGCTCATGCGGTGCAAACGGTGCAAACGGAAATTAGCCCGGGGAAAAGCCAGCTTGGGAGCACACATACATATTCTTGGGAGGGGATTTGTTGAAGAATCCGGCCTCATAGAGAAGATTCTGCAGCAACCCCCCCAAAGAATATGTATGTGTGTGCACCCTGTCTTTCCCGGGCTAATTTCGGGCTCACAAAGAAGAGCCCGTTTGCACCGCATGAAGCAGGGACCACTCAGAACACTTCGGTTTGAATTTTACCTCTTCTTATTCTCATTGCTATTACTGCTGTATTATTGCATGTGCATAGAATGTAGGTATATGACCAGCCTGGGCAAACTTGGGCCCTCGCTCCCTCGGGATCGGGGTGAGAGAGAGGCAGCGAGGAGCGAGGAGCGAGGGGGGGGGGTTCCTCCTCCTTTTCTTTTGCTGCTTCAAGAATAGAATACCCCCCTCCCTCCCTCCTTCCTATTTGGAGAGTCCCATCTAGAATTCAGTGTGATTTATTCAAGTTTTGGCCTACAACTCCCAGAAATCCCAGCCAATTTACCAGTTGTTAGGATTTCTGGGAGTTGTAGGCCAAAACCATCTGGAATGCGCATGCTCTGGCATACGAATTTCTAACGAATTTCGTTAGTACTTAAGTTACATTCGAAATTTTTGGGATTTTTTGTAAGTCTTTGATATACTAATCAAAAAAAAAATCCCCCCCCCCCCATTTGATTTTAGAATCCCGATTTTAGGATTCTAAACCAAGCCTAGTGTTTAGTAACAGCAGCAGCAGCAGCATATATCCTGTATCCCAAAAACTGGAGCTGAGAAGGTGAAAAATGGTGCCATTTCGAGAATCAGAAGGTCAAATAGAGACCGAAACAGGGCACCAAAATGAGTGCTGTCCAGTGTAGGAATTGTTGTTGTTGTTGTTGTTGTTGTTACTCCCTGGGGTTCCCCACTTCCACATTCCTGGGTGCTCTTTGACCCAGAAGTGGGGCACAGAACTGTGTCCTTCTTCTCAGTGAGGGCACAAAGAGGCCCCAACTCCCCCCTGGCCTGAACTGGGGAGACTGGTGCAACTGGGAAAGGGAATCTGGGGTCTGGTGGGGGAGGGGTGGATGCACTTCATTATCTGCTCACCCCTCCTTCACTCGGCTGCGCAGCCCCAGGACAGCCTCCCGAGCTGAGCTGAACCCCAAATCCTTGGCCACGTCCTTGCTGATAAAAACCTGAAGAGAGAAGAGGAGGAGGAAGCAGTAAAAGTAGCAGCAGAAGGAGGAGGAAGAAAAAGAAGTAGAAGAAGAGGAAGAACAAGAGGAAGAAAAAGAAGAGGAGAAAGCAGTAGCAGCGCAAGAAAAAAAGAAGAGAAAGAAAAGGAAGAGAAGGAAGAAGAAGCAGCAGAAGAGGAGGAGGAAGAAGGGAAAAGAACATGAGAAGAAAAAGAGGAAGAAGAAAAGAAAAAAGAAAAAGATGTAGAAGAGGAAGAAAAATATGATGATGAAGAAGAAGCAGAAGAAAAGGAAGAGGATAAAAAGAGAAAGAACAAGAGAAAGAACAAGGAGGAGGAAGCGGAGGAAGCAGCAGCAGCAGAATAAGAAAAAAGAAGAGAAAGAAAAGTAAGAGAAGGAAGAAGAAGCAGTAGAAGAAGAGTAGGAAGAGGAAGAAGGATAAAGAAGATGATGAGAAGAAAAAGAAAGAGGAAGAAGAAGAAAAAAAGAGGAAGAAAAAGATGAAAAAGAGGAGGAAAAATATGATGATGAAGAAGAGGAAGAGGAGAAAAAGAGAAAGAAGAGAAAGAAGAGAAAGAGGAGGAGGAAGTGGAGGAGGAAGCAGCAGCAGGAGAAGGGTAAGAGGAGGAGAATAAAAAAGAGGTGGAGGTAGCGATAACAGAAGAAGCAGAAAAAGAAGAGGAAGAGGAAAAAGAAAAAAGAAGAAGAGAAAGAGGAAAAAGAACAAAAATGATAATACCCTGGGATGTGGGTAAGAATAACATTATTGTTTATTACTATCCTCAAGACTTATATAATATATACTTTCCTGGGATGCGGATAAGAAATACAATAATTTATTTATTTATTTGTTTGTTTACAGTATTTCTATTCCACCCTTCTCATCCCGCAGGGATGTTAAGACCTATATAATACAGTATATACCTTCCTAGAATGTTGGTAAGAAATAAAATAATAAAAAACAGTAGCAGCAGTAGTAGTTATTGTTATTATTATTATTATTAAGGCCTATATATTATATATGTTCCTGAGTCAAGGGTAAGAAATAAAATAATAATAAGCATTATTATTACTACTACCATTAAGTCCTATATACTATATACTTTCATTGGATGTGGGTACTGCTACTAAGATCTATATAATATATACCTTCCTGGGATGTGGGTAAGAAATAAAGTAGTAGTAGTAATAATAATAATAATAATAAAGACATATATATATATTATATACCTACCTGGAATGTTGGTAAGAAATAAAATAATAAAAATAGTAATTGGTGTTGTTGTTATTGTAAAGGCCTATATATTATATACATTCCTGAGTCAAGGGTAAGAAATAAAATAATAAGCATTATTATTACTACTACTATTAAGACCTATATAATATATACTTTCATTGTATGTGAGTACTGCTACTAAGACCTATATAATATATACCTTCCTGGGATGTGGGTAAGAAATAAAATAGTAGTAGCAGTAATAATAATAGTAATAGTAATAATATATACCTCCCTGGAATATGGGTAAGTATTATTATTATTATTACCACCTATATGATATATATCTTCCTGGAATGTGGGTGAGAAATAAAATTAATAAATACTAATACTACTAATAATAAGCATAATTACTACTACTATTAAGACCTATATAATATATACTTTCCTGGGATATGAATAAGAAATAAAATTATTATTATTATCATTCTCAAGACCAAGCTCATAAATACCTTCCTGAGATGGATCTCTGACTAGGACCCTACACAGAATCAAGGTGAGGCTTCTTCTTGCCTTTTGGGGTGCAAGGAATCTGCTTTCCTGGCCAGATGGGACCCCCTCCAACCCGCTAAGGCCCATTACCACGTCTCCATGGCTCAGGAGCTGGTAGAGTTCCGCCCGGGGCTTCTCCACTTCGACGGAAGTCTGCACGCGCTCAGAGGGCGGAAGGGTCTGATTGTGGACTTCCACCCGCTGCAGCATCTTCACCTGCTCTGAGGCGTTCCTTCCCTGAAGGAGAAAGATAATCTCAGTGGGGCAGGAAGTGGAGGAATCTCCTCTGAAGATGATGTTTAGTTACTCTTGGAGGGTTTAATCATACCCTGGAGATTCCCTAAGGAAAATTTATTTATTTATTTATTTATTGTTCGTTCTTATATTCCGCTCCTCCCAGCAGGCTCGGGGCGGATCACAATAAAAATACATGGGCAGCATGTCGTTACATAGCGACATACGGCCCTACAGTTTAAAATACATAGCATAAAACCACGTTAAAACAGAGTACATCCACCAATATGGGACGAGGACATAGCAAAGTTCTTAGACCGGTATGCCTAATTAAAGGCCAAGCCAAAAAGGGCCGTCTTACACGCCCTCCGGAACGGGGCCAGTTCGGAAATGGCCCGAACATTGTCCGGAAGGGCGTTCCAGAGCACCGGTGCCGCTACAGAAAAGGACCTTTGTCTGGTCGTCGATAGGTGGCAGGAGCGGACTGATGGAATTAGTAACAGATTCTGTTCATCTGATCGCAGTGATCTCGGGGGCACATACGGGGTAAGGCGGTCCTTCAGGTACGCAGGCCCTAGGCCGTGCAAGGCCTTAAAGGTCAAAACCAACACCTTGAAGGCAATTCGGTACTCAATAGGGAGCCAGTGCAGTTGCCGGAGAATCGGTGTGATATGTTCTCTCACTGGCACTCCTGCCAGTAGGCGAGCGGCGGCATTCTGCACTAGCTTGAGTTTCCGGATTGTCGACAAGGGAAGGCCGACGTAGAGGGCGTTACAGTAGTCTAACCTCGAGATGACCGTCGCTTGGATTACCGTGGCCAGGTCGTCCCTGGACAGGTAGGGGGCCAGTCGCCTAGCCTGACGGAGGTGATAGAATGACATCCTGCTGACCACGGAGACCTGGGCCTCCATGGTCAGCGAGGAGTCCAACACAACCCCCAAGCTCTTAACCGACGGCGATGGGTTAAGCCGTTCGCCGTCCAGGGTAGGCAACCGGCACCACCCAGCCCAGGCCAACCAGGCCACAGGATCTCCGTCTTCGATGGGTTCACCTTCAGCCGGCTGGCACGCAGCCAACCAGTCACGGCTTCGAGGCATAGATGGAAACAATCGGGTACGGAGTCCGGCCTGCCGTCCATTCTCAGCAGAAGCTGGGTGTCATCTGCATACTGATGACACTCCAGACCAAAGTCGCGGGCCAACTGGGCCAGGGGGCGCATATAAACGTTGAATAACAAGGGGGAGAGGATGGCCCCCTGGGGGACCCCACACTTAAGTGGGAGTCTCCCGGAGACCTCCCCGCCCCCCTCCACACGTTGTCCCCGGTCCCGGAGGAAGGAGGCCACCCATTTAAGGGCAGTCCCCCCAACCCCGGAGCCAGCTAAACGGTGGGTCAACAATGCGTGATCTACCGTGTCAAACGCTGCTGTCAGGTCTAACAGGACAAGCAGTGCTGATCCACCCTGGTCCAGTTGGCGTCGAATTTGGTCTGTAATGGCGACAAGCACAGTCTCCGTCCCATGCCCAATACGGAAGCCGGACTGGAAGGGATCAAGTCCAGCTGTGTCTTCTAGGAACTGCTGCAGCTGATCCGCTGCTGCCCTCTCAATTACTTTGCCTAGGAAAGGCAAGTTGGAAACGGGCCGGTAATTGGAGGGAGCCGAAGGTTCTAAATTCGGCTTCTTCAGCAGCGGTTTCACCATGGCCTCTTTTAACCCCCCTGGGAAGACTCCTTGCTCAAGGGAGCTATTTATGATCGTGCCCAGGAGGCCTCGTAACCCCTCTCGGCAAGATCTAACAAGCCAAGAGGGGCACGGGTCGAGGGAGCAAGTAGTTGGTCTAGCTGCAGCTAGCAACCTATCGACAGCTGCTGCGTCCAGCAGTTGGAAACGGGTGAAGGTGGGCCCACCAGTGGCGGAGTCTCGAGTTCGCTAACTGTATCAAGGGTGGCCGGAATGTCCCGGCGGAGGGTCGAAATCTTGTCAGCAAAGAAGTTCTGAAAAGCCTCGGCTGAAGGAGCCAAACCCTTATCGTTTGGGACAGTTGGGATTGTTGTCAATGACCGAATTACCTTAAATAATTGGGCCGGGCGCGAACTAGCTGACTCTATCAAGGAAGAGTAGTAACCCTTTTTTGCTTCCTTGATAGCTTGCTCATAAACCTCCTTAAATTGTTTATAAGCTGATTTCGACGCTTCGTCACGGAGACTCCGCCACACGTCCTCTAGTTGTCTCTTTCTCCGTTTCATCGCCCGCAACTCCTCGGTGTACCATGGCGAACGATTTCTACGGGGAAGGAGAGAACGCCTGGGGGCGATCTCGTCTAAGGCCGTAGAGAGACTGGTATTCCAGTACTCAACTAGGCCGTCGACCGAGTCGCTGGGGGGTTCCCAGGCCCTCAGAGCATTCAGGAACATAGTGGGTTCCATAAGTCTCCTTGGGCGAACCAAAATAGGTTCTGCACCCTTACCGGGAGGGGTGGCCAAACCCAGCCGGACTTCCAGGACATTGTGATCCGACCATGGAACCTCCGTAAAAAAATGCCACAATAGGTGTGAAATAAATATTATATTTCATTGCATAATTGTCACACCTTTCCACCTTTTTTCTATCAGAAAATGGCGTGCGATGCACACAAAAACACCACTTTTGCTACCCTGCTTTTGCTACCACCAAAATGGGGTGCAACTATTATGCGATGAACACAAAGATACCACTTTTGCTACCCCACTTTTGCTACTACCAAAACGGGGTGCAACTATTATGCGATGAACACAAAGATAACACTTTTGCTACCCCAACATAGTGTGCGACTATTATGTGAGGAACACAAATATACCAATTTTGCTACCCCGCTTTTGCTACCACCAAAATGGGGTGCAACTATTGCGTGATGAACACAAAGATACCACTTTTGCTACCCCAACATAGCATGTGACTATTATGCGAGGAACACAAAGATACCACTTTTGCTACCCCAACATAGCATGCGACTATTATGTGAGGAACAAAGATACCACTTTTGCTACTACCAAAACGGGGTGCAACTATTGTGCGATGAACACAAAGATACCACTTTTGCTACCCCAACATAGCATGCGACTATTATGCGAGGAACACAAAGATACCACTTTTGCTACTACCAAAACGGGGTGCAACTATTATGTGATGAACACAAAGATACCACTTTTGCTACTACCAAGGCGGGGTGCAACTATTGTGTGAGGAACACAAAGATACCACTTTTGCTACTACCAAAACGGGGTGCAACTATTGTGTGATGAACACAAAGATACCACTTTTGCTACCCCAACATAGCATGCGACTATTGTGTGAGGAACAAAGATACCACTTTTGCTACTACCAAAACGGGGTGCAACTATTGTGCGATGAACACAAAGATACCACTTTTGCTACTACCAAAACGGGGTGCAACTATTGTGTGAGGAACACAAAGATACCACTTTTGCTACTACCAAAACGGGGTGCAACTATTGTGTGAGGAACACAAAGATACCACTTTTGCTACTACCAAAACGGGGTGCAACTATTGTGTGAGGAACACAAAGATACCACTTTTGCTACTACCAAAACGGGGTGCAACTATTGTGTGAGGAACACAAAGATACCACTTTTGCTACTACCAAAACGGGGTGCAACTATTGTGTGAGGAACACAAAGATACCACTTTTGCTACTACCAAAACGGGGTGCAACTATTGTGTGATGAACACAAAGATACCACTTTTGCTACTCCAACATAGCATGCGACTATTATGCGAGGAACACAAAGATACCACTTTTGCTACTACCAAAACGGGGTGCAACTATTGTGTGATGAACACAAAGATACCACTTTTGCTACTCCAACATAGCATGCGACTATTATGCGAGGAACACAAAGATACCACTTTTGCTACTACCAAAACGGGGTGTAACTATTATGTGAGAAACACAAAGATACCACTTTTGCTACCACCAAAACGGGGTGCAACTATTATGTGAAGAATACAAAGATACCACTTTTGGTACCCCAACACAGTGTGCGACTATTATGTGAGGAACACAAATATACTAATTTTGCTACCCCCCCCCCAAAATAGGGGTGGGAGTATTATGTGATAAAATAGTATTTCTACTTTACAGACCAAGAACCGATAATTGCTTTCCAGCAAGAATTATGCCTGTGTCCAGCATGGTGTATCCATTTGTGGAGACTGGAGTTCAAAACTCCGCTCAGGCATAGAAAACCATTGAAGGGCCTTGGGTGAAAGCCATACTCTCTCAGCCTCAAGATGAGGCCAAGGCAAAAAATCTTGCCCAGAAGGATTCTGGCTGTTAGAAGTTGTGGGAACTGGAAGTCCAAAACACCTGAAGGGCTGAAGTTTGCCCAGGACTGTGCTATAAGAAGTTAGTGGCTATGTATCTATTATTAGTATTAGACTGTATTATTTGTTTATTTTTATATATCCTGCTTTATCTATCTTGAAGGAGACTCAAAACGGCTATGTATCTATCCACGCCTGCAATAGACACAAGCACACACCTGTGATGAGTCCTTCTGTACCTTTGAAACTCAACCCAGACTCACCTCCCAATGGATCCACTTGTACTGGGACAAGTCGACCCGCTCAAAGTCAGCTGCGGTCACATCTGGAAGATTGCTAAAAATGGGGGGGGGGGATGAGATGGGGGTGGTCAAAGGTCAGTGAGGCCAACTGGACCCCTTTCAGCCCGCCTCCTCCCCGGCCTTGGATGCAAGGCGCAGCTGAGTTCACCAATTAAGGAGAGAAACTGGTTTTAGAGTGACCAAGTCCAATCCGGCCCAATGTCCATTCCGACTGGCTGCAAATCGAAACAGAAGACAAGGAGAGAAAACA
This sequence comes from Anolis apletophallus, assembly GCA_030556195.1. Lineage (NCBI taxonomy): Eukaryota > Metazoa > Chordata > Lepidosauria > Squamata > Anolidae > Anolis > Anolis apletophallus. The sequence goes on along the minus strand of JARBWK010000003.1, from coordinate 3,359,008 downwards.
CCCTACCCCCCCCCCAACCCCAAAGCAGGTCCCATAATGCACTGGTGGAGGGACCGCTGCTGCAGGACACGGGCTCCTGCAAAGTGAGAGTCCAATGATTTCCTTCCTTTGGGAGGATGACAGGAAGGGGAAAGGAAAGAAGGGAAGGGAGGGAGGAAGGGAAGGGAGGAAGGGAGAAAGGAAGGGAAGTGAGAAAGGAAGGGAAGAGAGAAAGGAAAGGAAGGAAGGAAGGGAAGGAAGGAACAAAGGGAAGGAAGGAAGGGAAGGAAGAAAAAGGAAAGGAAGGAAGGAAGGAAGGGAAGGGAGAAAGGAAGGGAAGGGAGAAAGGAAGAAAGGAAGGGAAGGGAGAAAGGAAGGGAAGGAAGAAAGGGAAGGAAGAAAAAGGGAAGGAAGGGAAGGAAAGGGAGAAAGGAAGGGAAGGGAGAAAGGAAGGGAAGGAAGGAAGAAAGGGAAGGGAGAAAGGAAGGGAGAAAGGAAGGGAAGGAAGGAAGAAAGAGACAGACAGACGGAAAGGGAAGGAAGGAGGGAGGGAAGGGGCAGAAGATGCAAGGAAGGAAAGAAATAAAGGGAAGGAGGGAGGGAAGGGCAGAGGAAGGAAGGAAAGAAAGGGAAGGAAGGAGAATATGAAGGAAGGAAAGAAAGAAGACGTAAAGGAGGGAGGAAAGTAGGAAGAGGGGGGAAGATCAAGAAAGGAAGAGGGGAGGGAGGGGAGGGGTAGGAAGTAAAGAAAGAAAGAAATAGAAGGAAGGAAGGGAAATCTGAAGGAAGGAAAGAAGAGGGAAAAGAGGGAGGGAAACAAAGAAAGAAGAGAAAAGAAGGAAGAGGAAGGAAGGAAGCTGAAAGAAGGAAGGAAGGCAGGAAGGAGAGAGGGGAGGGAAGGGAGGGAAGAAGGATAATTGTGCCCATGATCCACTGGCCAGAGGAACCCTACCCTCCAAAAGCCCCGTCTTCGCTGCCCTCTCCCAGTTGCTCCAGTTGACTGCAAATCTCTGCCTCCCGGCATGGGCCGTGGCCTCGGGCAGAAGCTTCAAGTGGGGGGATGGGGGCCCTTTGCCTCTTCTCAGGGGCATCCTGGGCAGCCACAAAGGGAGCCACGCAGAGGCTGGATGGCCACCCCCTGGGAGTGCTTTGTGTGGCAAGAGGGGTGGACTGGATGCCCTTTGGGGGCCCCTTTCCTTCTCTACTGGAGCATGAGCGCTTGTGGCATCAAGGGTTAGTGATGGACTCCTCCTGCAATGATTTACCTCCAGACCAAACCCAGGACCTTTGCAATGACCCCAGGAATCATTAACTAGCAATGAACTGGCATGGGGTGACCATTATGGTGGGGTGGCCAAGGGGCATTTAATTCTGCCACTGACTGGGGCGGGGATACTTCATGTTTTCAGGGGAGAATACCAATAGCAATAATAATAATAAGACATGCAAGACACACATGTGCAACTGATGTGCAATTACCAGTGAGGGAGGAGATGATTGGCACAGGCGATTGGCTGCATTGGTGGCTGAAGAGCAATCTGGCCAGAATCAAAGGTCAATGCAAAGGGAGGGAGGGAGGTCCTGATTGACCATGCGAGGGTGGTGCTGTTCCCCTGTCTCCCAGTGGGGGGCGCCGTTCACACAGCCCCAGCTTTATGAATCCCTTCCCGCTTTTTCCTTCCTACCTACCTTTATTTTGCCCATTCTTCCCTTCCTTCCCTCTCTGTTTCCTAACTACTTTCCTTCCTTCCTTCCTTATTTCATTTCTTCCCTTCCTTCCTGTTTTCCTTCCTTCCTTATTTTATTTCATTTCTTTCCTTCCTTCTTTCCTTCCAACATTTCTTTTTCCTTCTTTATTCCCATCCTTCTTTTCTGTTTTCCTTCTTCCTTCCTGCCTGCCTTCCTTCCTTCCAACTTCTCTTTTTTTCTTTCTTTCTTTCCTTCTTTTCTTCTTTCTTTCCTTCCTTCCAACTTTTTTGTTTCTTTCCAATCTTTCTTTCCTTCCTGCTTTCCTTTCCTTTCCTTTTTCCTTCTTTTTCTGCCTCCTTTCTTTCCTTCCTGCTTTTCTTCCTTCCTTCTCTTCCCTCATTTCTTTCCTTCCAACTTTTCTTTCCTTCTTACTTTCCTTCCTGTTTCCCTTCTTCTTTCCTTTCCTTCCTTCTTTCATTTCTTTCTTTCCTTCCAACTTTTCTTTTGTTTTTCCCCAATATTTATTTCCTTCCTTCCTGCTTTTCTTCTCTTTCTTCCTTCTTTCCTTCATTTCTTTCCTTCCTTCTTTCCTTCCAAAATTTCTTTTTTTCTTCTTTATTCCCATCCTTCTTTTCTGTTTTCCTTCTTCCTTCCTGCCTGCCTGCCTTCCTTCCAACTTCTCTTTTCTTTCTTTCCTTCCTTCTCTTTCTTTTTTCTTTCCTTCCTTCCAACTTTTTTGTTTCTTTCCAATCTTTCTTTCCTTCCTGCTTTTCTTTCCCTTTTCCTTCTTTTTCTGCCTCCTTTCTTTCCTTCCTGCTTTTCTTCCTTCCTTCTCTTCCCTCATTTCTTTCCTTCCTTCTTTCTTTCCAACTTTTCTTTCCTTCTTACTTTCCTTCCTGTTTCCCTTCTTCCTTCCTTTCCTTCCTTCTTTCATTTCTTTCTTTCCTTCCAACTTTTCTTTTGTTTTCCCCCAATATTTATTTCCTTCCTTCCTGCTTTTCTTCTCTTTCTTCCTTCTTTCCTTCCTTCCTTCCTTCCTTCCCTTCCTTTCCTTCTTTCTTTTTTCTTTCCTTCCTTCTTTCCCTTCCTTCTTTCTCCTGCTACCTCAACAGCTTTGGTTCGATGCCATGGAATCCTGGGGGCTGTACTTTTTGCAAGGACTTTAGCCTTTTCCTTGCCCAAGACCGCTCATGCAAACTACAGCTCCCACAATACAATAGCATTTAGCTACAGCAGTGGAAGTGATGTCAAACTGCATTAATTCCACAGAGTAGATGCACCATAAGATTCTGGAGATCAAGGATCCAAACCCCTAAGTTATGTAAACTCACTGGGCTCAATGCTATGGGAATCCTGGGATTTGTAGTTTGGCAAGATACCAGCACTCTTTGCTAGGGAAAACTCAAGAAGGCCCTGTGAAACTACAACTCTTAGGATGTCATGGCATTGAACCAAAACAGTTAATGTGTTGAGTATATAATATAATAATATAAAAGTATAGTAAATAAATAAATAAATAAATAATAAAAATAATATGAAATAATAAATAGTCCTGCTTCCTTCTCTTAATGAGATTTAAAGTGACTCAAGCCATTAAAACTTGCAACAAGAGATCGACCTCTGCCCTCTTCCCACCCTCCATTAATTAATTAATTATTGCTAATATTAGTTACCGCTAATATTAATGATTAATCAAGCCCTTTGAAAGTGCCCAGGACCACACAATGATTATCTCCCTGGCCATCAGGGAGCAGCCCAAGGGAGGTCCAAGGGCAGCAGAGAGGGGTCAACTAAGGTCAAAGCCTTCTTCTCCAAGTCTGGAAAAGCAATGCCGGCCCTTTAAGAAAATCCCTGGGCTTCTCTTTCTCAGAGTTCGGTTCATTTTGCAAAAATGAACCGAACTCTGCATTGCCGATAAGCAAAATAAAAATTATGCAAATGAATTAAAAATTATGCAAGCCATTTAAATGCAAATGAGTGCAATTTCATAGAGGCTCCGCATGCGAAAGGCCACGCCGTGGAAAGGCCAAGATGTGGTGGGTATCTTACACCTGTGTGTAAGCCCACTGAGCCAGATGCCCGGAGATTTATGATTATTATATTTATGATGCAGAATAGCACTGAGTTTTAATCCTATGGACAATTTCACTGCCTTTTAATGGCCTTCTTTTGGTGCCTTTGCATTCACATCTTCAGTGTTGTTATCATGTGCCATCAATTCACTTTCGCTGCCATGGCTTCATCCGATGGAATAATGGGAGTTGTAGTTTGAGAAGATAGAATCATACAATAGAATCATAGATCTTAAAGCTTTGCACCAAATTACAGCTCCCAGGCTTCCCTAGCATAGCGTCGTAGCATTTCAAGTGGTGCCAAACTGCATTAATTTGACAGTGTAGATGCACTCTTAAGATGCTACAAAAATATCACTTTTGCATACTGATATTTATTGACTATGGCTTTGAATTCTAGCAACCGTTTGTGGCCATTTTGGCTTCTAGAGAGAGTTCAAGTTTGTCTAATCTGTCTGCAACTGTTTACCATTCTTTTGCAAGTGGTCCCATCCACAATGAGCATTTAATGCAGTTTTGAACCAGAAAGTGCAGGTGATTATATCGGAAATCCCGGAATTTTAATTCCCTGATGGCGACGACACAAACTGTGGGATCGCGATTACATAAACTATGAAGCATTTGATAATGAGTAATTTTTTATGGATTTAACCTGGATTATTTGAAGCCTTTTGATGCTGTTTTAATATTTGTATATCTTAAATTGTTTGTTGATGCTTTTATGTTAAGCCACTTGGAGTCTCCTGCGGGAGAGATCAGGCGGGCTATAAATAAATATAATAATAATAAAAATATATATAATATAATAATAATATGTTGATGGTTTTACGTTAAGCCACTTTGGGTCCCCTGTGAGATATAAATAGATACTACAATAATAATAAAGCGGGATATAAATAAATATAATAATAAATATAATAATTATAATAATAATAAATATATAATAATAATAATACTATGTGGATGCTTTTACATTAAGCTGCTTTGAGTCTCCTGCAGGTTATAAATATAATAATAATATAATTTATAATAATAAATAATATAATATTAATAAAATAATAATAATTGTATGCTGAGGCTTTTAAGTTAAGCCGCTTTGAGTCTCCTCCGAGATGTAAATAAAAAAAAAATGGGATTTAAATAATTATAATAAATATATTATTATTATTATTATTGTATGCATATGCTTTTACGTTAAGCCGCCTTGAGTCTCCTGCGGGATATAAATAATTAAAATAAAAATAATTATGAAGCAGACAATAAATAATTATAATAATAATTGTATGCTGGTGCTTTTATGCGAAGCTGCTTTGAGTCTCCTACGAGAGAGATAAAGCAAGGTATAAATAAATAAATATAATAATGATTAAATAATAATAATTAATAATAATTAAAGGCTTTGTTTCACAATGTTTTGTGAGAGTCTGTCGTCCAGCTGCCGGCCTGAAGCCGGCTCCGAAACTACGTTAAATGTCCAGTGTGGATGGGAGCAAAGGCAGGATGAAGTTGGCGCCCCCTATTGGCAGAGGGAGGGCCTCGCGTTGTCTAGCGGTCAGCCAGTGGTCAGCCGTGCAGCCTTACGTGTCATAGAGGGTGACGGTCCGAGAGCCGTTGGAGCGGTTGACCAGGCAGCAGGCGCAGGGTGTCTCCCCTTGACCCTGCCAGACCAGGTGAGCCACATCTATTTGGCGACGCTGGAAGTCGGACAGGATGAATCTTGGGGGTCCGGGGAGGGAGAAAGAGGAGGTTAGCGCAGCCAGGAGAGGAAGGAGACGCACCTGGACGCATGCAGGATGGTGCGGGAGCCGGTGGCGCAGTTGGCAATGACCACCGAGATGGGAAGGCTGCCGGTCGAGTGGCTGGACACCAAGGAGAGGTCCACTCGGTAGCGCTGGAAGTCATCCCGGACAAAACTAGAGGGGCAGGAACAGCATTAGCATCCAAAGAGGAGGCACTGAGACTCACACAACGAACCCCAACAGGAAGAAATGTATGGCTTGACTCGTTGGCTATGAAAATCAAATCCACAGGTATGAACATGAGCCAGGAGTGTGATGCGGCAGCGGAGAAGGCCAATGCAATCCTAGGCTGCATCCAGAGGTTAGAGTGTCTAGAACATGTATGGCCAAACTTTGGCCCTCCAGGTGTTTTGGACTTCAACTTCCACAATTCCTATCAGCCGGTAGGCTGATAGGAATTGTGGGAGTTGAAGTCCAAAACAGCTCATGGGAAAGGGATTAAGGAGTAGTAATACACACTAATAATGATAATGATAATGATTGATAATAATAATTCTTACCCGCGACTTCTCATGGGTCATACTCTACATTGCAATGAGTAAAACACACAAATAATAATAATACTAATAATTAATATTATTTTATTGTCGAAGGCTATCATGGCTGGAATCACTGGGTTGTTGTAGGCTTTTCGGGGATGCTTGCCATAGATGCAGGCAAAAGGTCAGGAGAGAATGCTTCTAGAACATGGCAATAATATTTCTTACCTGCCTCTCTTTGAATCCTAGACTCCTAGAGTTGGAAGAGACCTAGTGGGCCACCATCCAGTCCAACCCCATTCTGCCAAGAAGCAGGGAAATCGCCTTCAAAGCACCCCCGGCAGATGGCCACAGCTCTTCCATGCCTAGGATTCTATGGTTCTATTATTATTATATTATTATATTATTATTATTATTATTCAAGAGCTGGGTGGCCATCTGCTGGGAAGGTTTCCAAGCCTAGGATTATTATTCAGGAGCTGGATGGCCATAACATTCTATGGTTGTACAGGTCCTTCTCAAAAAATTAGCATATAGTGCTAAAGTTCATTATTTTCCATAATGTAATGATAAAAATTAAACTTTCATATATTTTAGATTCATTGCACACCAACTGAAATATTTCAGGTCTTTTTTTGTTTTAATACTGATGATTTTGGCATACATACAGTATCTCAAAAAATTAGCATATTCCATCCGACCAAATATGCTAATTTTTTGAGACAGTATTTTTGGGTTTTCAGGAGCTGTATGCCAAAATCATCAGTACAAAACAAAAAAAAGACCTGAAATATTTCAGTTGGTGTGCAATATATGAAAGTTTAATTTGTATCATTACATTATGGAAAACAATGAACTTTAGCACTATATGCTAATTTTTTTAGACGGACCTGTATATTATTATTATTATTATTATTATTATTCAGGGGCTGGATGGCCATAGCATTATATGGCTCTATTATTATTATTATTCGGGGGCTGGGTGGTCATCTGCAGGGAGGGTTTTGGTTGAAGGGGGTTGGCCAGGATAGCCCTGGAAGGGAGTCTATTCCAAATCTAGGATTATTATTCAGGAGCTGGATGGCCATAGCATTGTATGGCTCGATGATGATGATTCAGGGGCTGAATGGCCATAGGATTCTATGGCTCTATTATTATTATTGTTATTATTATTATTATTATTATTAGAGCCACTCCAAGCGGCCAGCTTATGGTCAAAGGGCATTTAATAGAATGCGAAGTTTGCAAACTTTGTGTTTTTTTAAAAATACATTACATACTGCACTCTTGGTTCGCTTCTGACATGAATAATAATAATAATAATAATAATGGGCTAGGTGGCCATTGGCAAGGAGGGCTTGGATGGAATCTCTCTGCCTTACAGAAGGGGGTTGGACTGGATGGCCTTGGGGTGGGGGTTCCAACTCTAGGATTCCATGTTTCTATTATTATTATTACTAGCTGAGGACCCGGCGGTGCCCGGGTTATTTGAGGAAGGCATTGTGTGCCAAGGTTGGTTCCTATTAGATGTTTATGTGGCTTGCAGTGGTCTCAGGAACTTAGTGAAGGTACTGCGAGTCCCTGGGGCCTAGTCAGGAAAATCAAGTTGAGGGAGCCTAACAATATCCCATGTGCTGAGGCCTAGTCAGGAAAATCAAGTGAAGGAAGCCTTTCTGTCAATTTTGGGGCTGGTTTGTGTTTTATAGGGGCTTTAGTGTTGTTTGGGAAGTGAATGACGTGAAGGTACTGCAAATTCCATCATTCGTGGCCCCTCCTGCCCTAAACCACACCAGGTAGTGAAGTGGGCCATTGCTCGCCTGTTTGCCAAGTTTGGCCCTGATCTGTCAGTGCTGTGGGCCTTTCCCTTTCCCTCCGAGTCACTTTAGAATGTTTGAATGTGGTTGGCCATTTGGAGGCAGTTATGCAAATTCCATTTCAGTGGCAACCAACCCCCTCTGTCTGGGGCTGTGGAATGTTGGATTTCTGAGGCCGGCCAGTTAGAGCCCATTATGCAAATAATCCCGCAATGGCAGCCAATCGAAACGCTGGCACATATTCCTCCGGTCGCTCGGCCGCACCACCGCAAACACTGACTTTTATTATATGTAACTAGCTGTACCCAGCACGCGTTGCTGTGCCCTTTTTAGGAGATGCGAGAAAGTCCAATCATCCACGGTGTGCCCTCCTCTAAACTGCAGTTGGATGGAGTGTGGGTCATGGGGGGCATGGTGTGCCAAGTTGGGTCTTTATTGGTCTTGGTTCTGGGCCACAGTGGTCTGTGGGGAATGATGGGTTTTGAAGTACTACAAATCCCATTTTCCATGGTGGTACTTCAAGTCCCATCATGCATGGTTGGGGCTCTGTGTGCCAAGGTAGGTTACTGTAAATTCAGGCCATACACAATGTCCCATGAGCTGAGGCCTAGTTAGGAACAGCAAGTTAATGAAGCCTTACTGTCAATTCAGGCCATACACAATGTCCAATGAGCTGAGGCCTGAGTCGGGAGAATCAAGTTAATGAAGCCTTACTGTCAATTCTGGGAGAATCAAGTTAATGAAGTCTTACTGTCAATTCAGAGCGTAAACAGCTTCCCAGTAAGTGAGGGCTAGTTAGGGAAATCAAGTTAATGAAGCCTTACTGTCAATTTTGGGCGTGGTCTGTGATTTTTTGGGGTGTAAATTTTCGGTTGGAAGTGATTTGGGTGTTTTTTGGGGATTGGCCTTTTCCTTATTCTGTTTTGGCAGTTTATTATGGTGATTTTCATGTTGGCTGGCCAGTGCAGCAGTTATGCAAATCCGCCCTTATTGGCAGCCAATCATGTTGTTCAGAATGTAGAGGCTGGGTGAGTCTTTGGCTGCCCCGGAGGATGCTGGTAAATGTAGTTTTATTTTTATTCGTTGTTTTGGGGGCCTTTTAGGTTTTGGGGGGAAAGTTTCTTTGCTACAAACGTACCTTGCTTGAGGCCTATTTCTGTTGGCAAGTATTGTGTTTCTTTGTATGGTTTCTTTGTTTGAGGTATACATCACATGACGTGAACCCATTTATATAATAGATAATAATAGATAGATAATTCCGGGGCAGGATGGCCATCTGTCAGGAGGGCTCGGACGGTGCCCTCCTGCCGGGCTGAAGGGGGTTGGACTTAATAGCCCTGCAAGCCTTCCAAGTCTAGGATTCTATTATTATTATTGTTATTATTATTATTCAGGGGTTGGCTGGCCATCTGCAGGGAGGGCTTGGCTGGTGCCCAACTCCAGGAGTGCCTGGGTGTCCTGGGGGGTGGGGGTTGCCCCTCCCTCCCTCCTTCTCTCACCTGAGCTCACCTGGCGGGGTGTCCGGGGGCGAGGGCGCCCATGAAGGCGGCGGGGGCGCCCAGGAGGGCCAGGACCGTGCAGGTGTTGGAGGCGTTGCCCCCGCGCTGCCACCGCTGAGAGAGGCACCTGCGGGAGGGGAGAGGGGAAGGCCAGGAAGGCGCCCCAGGTGAGGCTGCAGGTGAGGCTGCAGGTGGGGCTGCAGGTGGGGGGCTCCCCCCTCCCCTCCCTCACCTGGAGTCCGAGTCCTCCTCCGGGTAGCGGTCCACCAGGCTGATGATGTCCAGGCAGACCAGCCCCACGCACAGGATCCGCTTCTTCTCCTCGCCCTCCATCACCTGCTGCTGCCCTTCTTCTCACCTGGGCCGCTCTGCAGCCGTTCCACGCCACGCTCGCACCCCATTGGCTCCGGCGTGGCGGGATGCAAATCGCCCGAGCCCCTATTGGCTGGATAGGACACCGCCTCTTTTTCCCCGTGTGCCCCGCCAATGGGAGAAGCGGCCCGGCCCCTTGTTGATTTATGGAACAGCGCCCTCTGGAGGGAAAGGAGTGAGAAAGGGAAGGAAGGAAAAAGGCTTCCAAGGGGAGAATTATTAAAGTGAAACCAGTTCTCACTGCTATTTAAGTCAGGCCTGGGCCAACTTGTGCCCTCTCTCTCTCCAAGTCTTTTGGACTCCAACTCCCATCCTTCCTAATAGTAACTCTCAAGTAACCAGAAAACATGTTTATCCAACACATACCAATCTCCCTGGCAAGAGCCAAGTGTTCACTGAGATGGCATTATTATTATTACAATTATTATTTGAGACACAACAAGATGAGTCCACAGCAGACACGGTCACTCTGCTGCTTGTTGTACCCAGGACTGTGTGATCTCTCTCTCTCGGCATTACTTCGCGAACGAAGATTCTTAGGAAGGACTCATCCCACGCTTTTTACAAGCGCATTGATGACTAAAAAGGCCAACCTGAGATAGGCAAGTTCGATTGCAGAAAGCACAACAGAAAGTCTCCTTGGGTGATGTTGTTTCCAAGTTGCGGTTATTTCTGCATTGTCGTTCCTCTTCGAGACCCATTCGGCGTGTCTTCTCGAAAGAGGCCGCAGCATTGTGGATAGTGCGTCTCCATGCCTCCCGGTGTGAGGCCAGGGTGGACCATTGTTGGTGATCAATCTGGCCGAGCCTGAGATGTTGTTTCAGGGAGTCCTTATATCTCTTTTTGAGGCACCTCTCTTGCGCTGAACCGTGGCGAGTTCACCATAGAGTAGTATCTTTGGGAGGCGGTGGCCCTCCATCCTAGAGACGTGCCCTGCCCAGCGCAGCTGTGTTCTCAATAGCATGGCCTCAATGCTGGTGATCCCTCTTCGGCGTCGAGTATTTATGTCACAGCGGATAGGCAACAGAAATATAGAAGTTTAATTCCCCATCGGCCCAAAAACTCCAGTCTCTGTTCGAGTGAATAATGAAACTCTCATTCAATTCACAAGATAAATATATAACTTTGTATTGAATTGTATTTAACAATAACTGGCAAAACATCGAAAAACAACAGCCATCACAGCTACCTTTCTAAACATCCTTTCCTCACAGATATTGAATCCCAACTGTCACTTTGTAACTGACATTCCTCAAGGTTCCATTTAGCAGTCTTGAGACAGCGCCATCTGGTGTCAAACATGTCACACTGCAGTTCATCTCAAACTGCGAAAATATATCTTGTGCTGACTCATGAATTGCTATTCAAAATGCAATAATCTGACAATCCCTGCTTGCTCAAGGACAGCAACATTCGTCACATAGTCGGTCCAGTGTATATTTAGGATTGTGCAAAGACAGCGCTGATGAAAGCGTTCGAGGAGTCGTAGGTGCAGGCGACAGGTGACCCAGGTTTCAGACCCATAGAGGAGAATAGACAGTATGATAGCTCTGTTCACACTGATTTTGGTGCTTTGCCTCAGGTGCTTGTTGCTCCAGACTCTTTTGTGAAGCCTTCCGAATGCACTCTATGCCTTTGCTAATCTGTGATATATCTCTTCGTCAATCTTGGCGTCTGAAGAGATGATGCTTCCCAGGTAGGTGAACTGCTGAACGGACTTAAGCACAGATGTGCCTATGCTGACGTGGGGATGGTGGTGTTCTTCCTGTAGTGCGGGCTGGTAGAGGACTTCCGTTTTCTTTAGGCTGACTTCCAGCCCAAACAGCTCTGCAGCTGTTGCAAAGCAGGATGTGAGGCGCTGCGGGGCTGCTTTTGAATGGGCGACAAGGGCAGCATCGTCAGCAAAAAGCAGCTCACGGACTAGATAGTTTAGAGTCTTAGTGCGAGCCCTTAGTGCGTCTTAAGTTGAACAAGCTACCATCAGTACGATAGCGTATATATATATATATATATATATATATATATATATATATATGTCTTCTTCTTCTTCGAGGACTGTGTGATATATTGGCAAATAATGCCTGAAGATCCCAATAGGGTGGCCTTTTGCAGCTGGCAGGTTGAGGATTTGGTTAACGTCAATTGTGTTTAAGTGCAGGCCAAGGTCTTGAGGCACTGCACCCAGTGTGCTGATCACCACTGGGACCCCTTAACTGGCTTGTGCAGCTCAATCTTTAAATCCTCATATCGTGTCAGCTTTTCCAGTTGTTTCTCTTCAATCCTGCTGTCGCCTGGGATTGCAACATCGATGATCCATACTTGGTTTATTATTATTATTGTTATTATTATTATATCCTTCCTTTATCTCCAGTCCAATCCCTTGATGCCAGTGCAGGGAACAGCTGCTAAGAGGAGGAAAGAACCCTAACCCAATAATACTAATAATTTATTTATTATTATTTTGAGATTTATTAATTGCCCATCCCAGGTGGCTCTTGGCAATGACCTGAATGCAGGACGAGAGGCCATCCTTGGGATACAATATGCAGAAATGGAACGGTTTCCCATTGCATTTTATTACCCGCTCTGTTTAACTTATATGCAGAAAGCAGGATTAGACTCGGCGGAAGGAGGCATCGGAAGCCAGAGGAGGTTTAAAATGTGCAGATGACACCAGACATAAAACAGAAAAGCCTTGGAAGCTTCGGGGGTGCAAAAGCCTAATACTAAGAAAGCAAAACCTAAATCGCAGGCCGTTTACATAACTTCCAAGTGGTTAATGTAACCGCTAAAGCAGTTAAAGATTCCCCGTCCCTTGGCTCAGGCATTAACCAAACAAGAGGCTGGGACTTGGAAGGAAGCGCAGCTAGGAACAGGTGCGGTCTGAGGTAATTTTAAATGGTAGGCGAACATTATTTTGGTGTCCCCCCAAAACATTATTTTGCCCCCATGTAAAAAACAAATATACAATTATAATATCACAATACCATTCGTAGTATTATATTGTATCAATGTATATACAATATATTATACCATACTCATACGATATTATATCATAATTATATTATACTACATTACAATATAATTATATTATAATATATTGACATTATAATACAACATTCTATTATATTATTATTATTAAAATAATAAATAAAATTATTTATTTAAATAAAATTATCCTCTACTAAATATTTTCATGACTCCTATAAAACTCAAATAACCCAAAATAAAGTAAAATAAAATATTATATATTACTATTTTGTACAATACCACTATACTGCAATATTGTTTGTAATATTACATGTAATATAAAATTACACTTCCTTCACTGATTCTTTTCTCCTTCCCGCAAACACGGCGGGCGGAGACAAAAGGAGAAGGGAAGCACTCCTGCCTGCCCGATAGGGAGTGCTTTGCTTACAGTCTTCTGAGCAAGGGAGCTACTGGGCATGCGCGCATGCCTAGAAGCAGCGTCGGAACACACAAGGCTGGGGCCCAAAAGCTGCCTGAGGAACATCGGCAGGGCCAGGATGGTGCCCCATGCGGCCAGGATGGCGCCCCCTTCCCAGATGGCGCCCTAGGCGGCCGCCTACTTGGCCTACCTTGTAGGACCGCCCCTGGCTAGGAAGGAAGTGGGCCAGATCCCGGAGTGTAAAGATATATGGCTGAGTATTAAAGTCATAGAATCCTAGAATCCTGGAGTTGGAAGAGACTTCGTGGGCCATCCCATCCAACCCCTTTCTGCCAAAAAAACAGGAAATCGCATTCAAAGCACCCCCGACAGATGGCCATCCAGCCTCTGTTTAAAAGTCTCCATAGAAGGAGCCTCCACCATACTCCGGGGCAGCAGGCCCGGATTACCCATAAGGCCACCCTAGGCCATGGCTTTGGGCAGCACTGTTGGGGGGGCAGCAGATCCGGACCCCAATTTTTTTAAACATTCCCCCCAAAAAATCGGGGGGGAAATAAAAAAAATTTTTTTTTAAGGACGCATGCGCGGGGCGGCACAAGCGCCATCCATGCCGCCCCCCTCCCTTTGCTCTGCTCCCCTCGGCTCTGCTTTAGGAGGGAGGGAGGATTGGCTCTGCCCCTGACTCCGCCTGTCCTCGCCCCCGGCTCCGCCCACCTCCTCGCCGGCGCGGAGCCGATCCTCCCTCCCTCCTAAAGCCGGCCTGAAAAGGGTGATTTTGGTCTCATGGCGGCTTTAGGAGGGAGGGAGGAGCAGCCGTGGGGAGGCCCCGCAACGGCTCCGGGGGTGGGGCTTTCCTTCCTCCTCCTCCTCGCGCCGGCAAGGAGGCGGGTGTGGGGCGGAGCCAGGGGCGGGGAGGGGTGGAGCCAGGGGCGGGGACGGGCGGAACCGGGGCAGGGAGGGGCGGAGGCAGACCCTTTGGCCTTGGGCGGCAAAAGGGCCTGATCCGGGCCTGCAGGGCAGAGAGTTTCCAAATTGCGACTTCCCTGAACTGCTGCAAGTTGGATAGCAAGTGTCCCGGAAGCAAGCACATCTGCTTCAACCATCTATCACAGGGGTCGGGAACCTTTTTGACTCAGAGAGCCATGAAAGCAAAATATTTGGAAATTTATTTCAGTGGGAGCCATATAATATAATAATGCAAGGAGTCCCCTTTCCTCCTTCCAAACCCACCTCCTTTCCGAAGCCTCCCCGAACTTTAGGGGCTCTTCTGCCAGGCAACCTCTCCCAGCTGCCTCTCCATCCCCCCCCCCCCCATTGCTGAAAGCAAGGGCTGGGAGGAAGCAAAGAGGGAAAGGAAAGAGAGGGAAGTAGATCAGAGCCTTCCTCTCCTCCTGCGAGAAGTGCAAGAGCCTCCCCGGAACGGAGCTGCCCCTTCTTAAAGGGCACATGGGAGGCTGAGCATGGCGCGCACAAAGCCAGTCGCTGCTACCGTCCCTTCAGGCCACCAGCCCTCACGCGGGCTGAAGCAGACGAGGCGGAAGAGGATGGAGAAGAGGTGGAAGAAGAATTGAGGGTCAAATCTCCCGCCAATCTCGAGGCGTCGTGAGGGACTCTTCCTGCGCTGCCATGCATGCTGCAGCCAATCAGAGCGCCCCTTTCCCTCTCTCATGTGTGTGCTTCAGCCAGTGTAGCGGCCACACGTTATGCCTGCCTGCCCTGAAGAAAACGCATTTCTCAGCGGCATGGACCGTCCCATCCGCCGTCCGAAAATGGCTGCCATGTATGTGAGGGCCGGGAAACAATGGGAAAAGGAACAAGAAAGGTGCTGCAGTAGTGCCTCGCCTCCTGCTGCCACCTGTCCTGTCAATACGGGACAAGAGCAACCCTATCTGCGAGCTAGATGCAATAATCAAAAGAGCCACACCTGGCTCACGAGCCATAGGTTCCCAACCCCTTATTTATCAGCAGAGTCGAACTGCCAGCATCTGACTTTATCTACACACTGGATTCAAGTTTTCATCCTAAATATTCGGATGCTTTATTCTTCATCGTTGCAATATATATAAATATACGAACAGGATACGCAGATCCACTTTCAGCTTGTCATTGCAAGCCATCAGAGTCGTCATAGGCAGATACTCACAGGGAGTCACACAGGAGAGAGAAAGATGGATTCACATTGGCTGATGCAACCCCTTTGCAACACACCTCACATGGTTATGACACAGCCATAAACCCACCCCCTTAGGCATTGCAACATGACAGTCACAGACAAGGGCTATCACCAAACCACGGCTTCCAGGAATCTGCAGCACTGAGCCATGGCAGCTGAAGTGATAGCAAACTCCATGGGTTGTGCAGTGAAGATGCCGCCTACGTCCACAAAGCAAGTGCATGCTTTCTCTCTTGTGACCCATATTTTGCAATCGAGTCTTATCTCCTGATGACTTCGGGAAGGTCTTCTGCCCATTTCTTCTTCAGTTCATTTCAGGACTCCCTGCTGTGTTTTTCCGTCAGCAACTTACCTGAGTCAATATGGCTGTGATGCAGGTGCCCTATTATCTTGCAGGATGGCCTCTGGGTGGCCTTCTGTTTGCTTAAAGTGTTTGACATCCCCTTGCAAATGAGCTCCCGGGCCCCTTATCAGGACCCTCAGAAAGGGGAGGTCAGGGCTGTCCTGCTGCTTGGCCTTTTCCTGATCCAGAAGGGCTGAATGCCCCCCCCCCCCCCAAGGAACGCACTCTGCCCACTTTCCCCAAATGTCATTGCTATCTCTAACCCGGGAGTCCACAGATTTAATATGAGAGGAAATAGAGCCATGCACTGGATATTATGGGCTCTACGGCTCGGCCTTTGCTGCCCTTCACTCCTGCCTTTACATTGCATGTAATTCATATTTAATTCTGTTTTAATGGCTGTATGTTTAAATTGTATTGAAATGTTTTCAATGTAAGCCACTTTGAGTCTCCTTGTGGAGAGAGAAAGAAGCGGGGTGTAAATAAACAGAAAAGGAAGGGGCCTGAGGCTGTCAGGAATGGTGGGAGTTGTAGTCCAAATCACCCGGTGGGCCCAAGTTTGCCCATGCCTGATCTATTTATTTATTTATTCTATTTACGACATTCATATGCCGCCCTTCTCACCCCGAAGGGGACTCAGCGCAGCTTACAAGTAAATGCTAGGCCTGGTAATTTTTTGAGGGAATGCCTCTAAAATTGGATTTATTTGGGAATTAACTCACTTTGGAAGCGATTTTGAAACAATGTAAGCAACCCGGAAGTGAATTTGCCAATTCGAAGTTGCCGCCGCCATTTTTGCAAATGAATCCGTGGGTTTCCCTTCCCTGGCCTTCCCTTCCGTGTGCGGCTCTTGCGGATGTCTTTACCTCCGTAATAGTGGAGGCTCAAATAATTAAAGGAACCAAGCTTCAGCAGCGCTTTTTCTGGCTGAGGAGGGGAGGACGTGGGGAGAAGGAAGGAAGGAAGGCAGGAAGGAAGGAAGGAAGGAGGAGGGAGCCAGCAGGGAGGAAGCGGCGAGAGACTGGGGAGACCTGCCTCTGTGGCTCAATCGGGAATGGAATCCCAATCTCCTCCGTCTCAACCGGGTTTTAAAACCGAGGAGAAGCGAGTAGCTCTCCTTTTCTCCCTCTTTGTGTTTCATGTGTTTGTGTTTAACGCGGAGGGAGGGAAAGACATCGGTGGCCAAACTGGGTGTCTTTCTTACTGCGCATGCATGTCTGCCATTAACAAAGCCATTCCGAAATTGTCACGATGCACGGACTTGACCGGCCCCTTAATCACACACACAGAGACGGACTGAAGGCTAACTACTTTATTGAATATATAAAAACAGTGCAAAAGGTATATTGTCCATAAAAATAGCAAAAGCAAATCCAAAGGCAACAGTTGAGCAATAGTCCAAAACACTTGGTAGATTTCCAAAGGCTTGGCAAGGCTCCGCTCAGCAAAGCGGATCAAGGAACAAAGCAAAGTTGCAAGATACAAAACAAGGCTTGAGTAGGCCACTAGCCAGACTTGGCTCCGTGGTCGAGCTTCGCTACACGTCTGCTCAGATGAGACGTGGCCGAAGTACTGAGGATCCGTTCCCACGGATCCTATACTTAATCCTTCTGCCGAGGTCCCCGACGGTCTAGGCTTCGTCGTCTCCAATCTCTGGTGACAGACCTTGGCCTGTCTATGCTATGGAACCATCCCCTCCTGCTAGTCTCGATGTCCCGTCTCCTATCGAAAGTACGGCCTTGCCTGCCAACATCTGCTGTGCTATCTCCATGACAGCTCTCCTCCCTAGATTCTTCCCAGCCGCTCTCTTCCATGTTTTCACTTAAAGGCTCCTGTGAACCTCTCCCACCCCCCCCTGGCCGTTCATAAGTTTCGTTATCACTGCTTTCCATTTGCACCTGGTGATCTATCTCTTCGTAAGGGTCAGGCCAACCTTCATCCCAAGCCAGGCTTTCTGTGGGAGAAGGAGGCCCAGTGATGGGAAACTCTCCTTCTGCTAACCCTTCTAAATCCTCTTCAGAATCCATCTCCGCTGCTGCAGGCCCCAATGCCAATGGGACCCCCGGTCCTGTCCCCTGCCCCCCAGGCACAAACGAGAACTGCTGTGCTACAGAAATTTCTGAATTTTTCCAAAAAATTTCGGAAGTCAAATCAGATTCAAAGCGCGAGCACCCCCTACACCCGGAACGAGTTTTGAACCATTTTTTAAAAATCAACCAGGCCTAGTAAATACAATATATTATATTATTACCATAGCACAATTATCTTCTTCTTGGCTTTTCTTCGCGAATGAAGATTTAGGAAGGACTCATCCTGTGCTTTCTACAAGTGTGTTGATGACTAAAAAGGCCAATCCGAGATCCTTTGGCGATGTTGTTTCCAGGTTGCGGTTCTTTCTGCATTGTCGTTTCTCTTTGAGACCCATTTGGCGTGTCTTCTCGAAAGAGGCTGCAGCATTGTGGATAGAGTGTCCCCATGCCTCCCGATGTGAGGCCAGGCCCGGATTAACACTTTTTGTGCCCTAGGCCACAGTTTGGAATTATGCCCCCTTTAAGCCAACCTCCCGCCACCTCCAAGGTTCCCATTCCCACCGGCTGGAAAGCTCCGCTGTGCTCTGAAGGTCTCCTCGGGAGTCGGGAGGCTTGTGGAGAGCGCAGTGGGTGCAAACTCGCTCCAAAGGCACGCACGAGTGAGTGAGAGAGAGCGAGAGCAAGAGCACGCAAGAGAGATGGAGAGCGAGAGAGAGAGAGAGAGCGGGCGCAAAAGAGCAAGAGAGAGAGTGCACACAAGAAAGAGAGAGAGAGCAAGCGCGCGCGAGAGAGATGGAGAGCGAGAGAGAGAGAGCGGGCGCAAAAGAGCAAGAGAGAGAGAGTGCACACAAGAGAGAGAGCGCGTGCGAGAGAGAGCACGCAAGAGAGAGCGCGCAAGAGAAAGCAAGAAAGAGAGAGAGAGAGTGCATGAGAGTGAGAGAGAGAGAGCGCGAGAGTGAGAGACAGAGGGGACGGAGCAGAGACTTTACCGGGAGAAGGAGCGAGGAGGGGCATGAGAAAGGGGGAAAGAGGGGCGCAGACCAGGTTTTTTTTGGTTCGTGATCTGCGCCCCCCCCCCGGCTTGCGCTCCTAGGCCATGGCCTCGTTGGCCTTATGGGTAATCCGGGCATGCGTGAGACCAGGGTGGACCATTGTTGGTGATCAATCTGGCTGAGCCTGCGATTTTGTTTCAGGGAGTCCTTATATCTCTTATTGGGGGCGCCTCTCTTGCGCTGACATTATAATATTATTAGTAATATTACATGTAATATAAAATATATAATTATAATATCATATTAGTAGTAGTAGTATTATATTGTATTACATTATAATATTATCACAATTATATGTGTATAAATTAAATTAAAGTATAGTATAGTATAAGCACAGTGCAGGAGGCAAGATGCACCTGCCTTCCTGGCCCCTCTCTTCACTCTGATCTTAGATCAGCGGTTGGTGCGGGGGGCTTCCAACTAGCCATGCAGTACACTTTCAGAGTGCAATTTAAGTGTGTTGGACTGGATTATATGAGTCTACACTGCCACAGAACACATTCTACGGCAGTGTGCACGGAGCCTGTCTCTGGCCAGACCTCTCGCAGAGTGACTCTGTAGAGACAAACAAGCAAAGAGCACAATGGGAGCCTTTTGTGGCTCATGATCTCTCTTTGTATCTCTGTCATGTTCCATTTCAGATTCCTTCATTCCAACTTCGCTCCAATCGAGTCAGTGACAAAGAGTCCTTTGGGGATGAACGTCCTCCCGCTGGTTCCTGAACTCTGCCCTTTCTGGGCTCGGCATTGCCAAGGTCTCTTCATTCTCTTGTGCAGAAACGGGCCTGGGTTGCGGTGAGTTTCCCAGGATGCATGGCCATGTTCCAGCAGCATTCTCTCCTAATGTTTCACCTGCATCTGTGGCTAATGGCATCTTCAGAGGTTCTGTTGGAGGTGAGGCAAGTGGAGTGTGTAAATGTAATGTTGGTTTGTGGGATTAATATAACTCAAAAACCACTGGACGAATTGACACCAAATTTGGACACAAGACACCTAATAGCGCAAAGAGTGACCATCACTCAAAAAATTGATTTTTTTCATTTGGGATTTATAATTGCTGGGATTTGTAGTTAACCTACAGAAGGACAATTCTATGTTCCATGCTCCATAGTAGACAAATCAGACTTCTCTATATAACATCGACAACAAGAAATACTATTTACCCACAAGAATAAAGATATTACATAGATCAGAAACCAAAACTTTCTCAAAACTTTTTCATTTGGGATTTATAGTTGCTGGGATTTGTAGTTAACCTACAGAAGGACAATTATAGGTTCCATGCTCCATAGTAGACAAATCAGACTTCTCTATATAACATCGACAACAAGAAATACTATTTACCCACAAGAATAAAGATATTACATAGATCAGAAACCAAAACTTTCTCATTACTTTGTTTTCCAGATCACCAGACTGGGCCACAGCAACGCGTGGCAGGGGACGGCTAGTGAAATTATAAAGCCATCAGCCACTAGGTGGAGCTAGTGTTCAGTCCAAGCCCAGCTAATTGCTTATTAGACCTGTTTGATTAAAAAAAAATTGTTCCAAACTCGTTCCAGATATAGGGGGCGCTGGCGCTTCGAATCTGAATGACTTTGAAATTTTCCGGAAAAAATTCAGAATTCCCCCAAATTAATACAGAAATTTCAGAATGGCTTCGTTAATGGCGGACACACATGTTTAACCCAGTTTGGATGGGGATGTCTTTCCTCCACGTCAGAACTGGGGCGACAGCTGTGTTTAACCCAGTTTAGATGCAGCTGTCGCCCCAGTTCTGACATGAAGGGAAGGACATCCCCATCTAAACTGGCTTAAACTACACCCAGTTTGGATGCAGATGTCTTCCCTCCATGTCAGAACTGGGGCGACAAGGCTTGCATCAGACCTGGGGCAAGAGCCTTGTTTAACCCAGTTTGAATGCAGCTGTCGCCCCAGTTCTGACGAAGAGGGAAGGACATCCGCCTCCAAACTGGGTTAAACAGCCAATGAGGAGAAAGCACCTCAGGAGGGGCATGAACCTAATGCTGATTCCTTTCCGAAAATGGCGGCGGTGGCTTCGAAATGGCAAATTCACTTCCAGGTTGCTTACATCGCTTCAAAACTGCTTCAAAAGTGAATTTAATCTGAATTCATTCCGATTTTACGAGCATTCTGGCGAACCTACCCAGGCCTAATGCTTATCCAAAGCCTTCTGTTTTAGGCCAGCCACTATTCACATCACAGCCCTTACTTATCTGTTGCAGCAATAAGTCCAGATGCTCCAATGCGGAAAAAGTTTTAGTCAATTCCCTCCCTCCTGTTTTATATTCATTCTGTTTATAATTGGTTGACATATTTATTTATTTATATTTTTTAAAAAAACTGTTTACTTCTATAAGGGTGACCAGGAATATTTCTTTTATATCTATATACTGTAGGTAGTTTTCTCTCACCTGTGAGGTCCCATGTTGGAGAGAAATCTGGGAATCTGAGAAAGAAAGAGATCTAAGATGTAGATCAGGGGTGCTCACACTTTTTCAGCATGCGAGCTACTTATAAAACAACCAAGTCAAAACGATCTCCCTCCCCACTACTCAGAGAGCCATAAAACCAAAATATTTGGAAATTTATTTCAGTGAGAGCCATATACTACATTTTAAGACTGAATTCAACTAATTCTGAGTATAATAAGCCCCTGAATTTATTCATAATAATAATGATGATGATATTCAGCCTCTAATAACAACAACAACAACAACAACAACAATAGGTTCCTAGAGTAGAAGGAGACCTCCAAGGGCCATCCAGTCCAACCTCCTTCTGCCATAAGGGAAAAGCACAATCAAAGCATTCCTCATAGATGGCCATTCAGCCTCTGATAATAATAATAATAATAACAACAACAACAATGGGTTCCTAGAATAGGAGGAGACCTCCAAGGTCCATCCAGTCCAACCTCCTTCTGCCATAAGGGAAAAGCACAATCAAAGCATTCCTCACAGATGGCCATTCAGCCTCTGATAATAATAATAATAATAATAATAATAACAATGGGTTCCTAGAATAGGAGGAGACCTCCAAGGGCCATCCAGTCCAACCTCCTTCTGCCATAAGGAAAAGCACAATCAAAGCATTCCTCACAGATAGCCATTCAGCCTCTGATAATAATACTACTAATAAGAACAACAATGGGTTCCTAGAATAGGAGGAGACCTCCAAGGGCCATCCAGTCCAACCTCCTTCTGCCATAAGGGAAAAGCACAATCAAAGCATTCCTCACAGATGGCCATTCAGCCTCTGATAATAATACTAATAATAATAACAACAATGGGTTCCTAGAATAGGAGGAGACCTCCAAGGGCCATCCAGTCCTACCTCCTTCTGCCATAAGGGAAAAGCACAATCAAAGCATTCCTCACAGATGGCCATTCAGCCGCTGATAATAATACTAATAATAATAACAACAATGGGTTCCTAGAATAGGAGGAGACCTCCAAGGTCCATCCAGTCCTACCTCCTTCTGCCATAATTGGAAAACACAAACTAAGCATTCCTCACAGATGGCCATTCAGCCTCTGATAATAATAATAATAATAATAACAACAATGGGTTCCTAGAATAGGAGGAGACCTCCAAGGTCCATCCAGTCCAACCTCCTTCTGCCATAAGGGAAAAACACAATCAAAGCATTCCTCATAGATGGCCATTCAGCCTCTGATAATAATAATAATAATAATAACAACAATGGGTTCCTAGAATAGGAGGAGACCTCCAAGGGCCATCCAGTCCAACCTCCTTCTGCCATAAGGGAAAAGCACAATCAAAGCATTCCTCACAGATGGCCATTCAGCCTCTGATAATAATACTAATAATAATAACAACAATGGGTTCCTAGAATAGGAGGAGACCTCCAAGGTCCATCCAGTCCAACCTCCTTCTGCCATAAGGGAAAAGCACAATCAAAGCATTCCTCACAGATGGCCATTCAGCCTCTGATAATAATACTAATAATAATAACAACAATGGGTTCCTAGAATAGGAGGAGACCTCCAAGGTCCATCCAGTCCAACCTCCTTCTGCACCTGGGCGGCTTCGGGAGCCTGCTGGGCGGGACTGAGCCTTCCTCCTGCCCTGCCTGCGATCTACCAGGACGCCCTTCGCAATCTACCAGTAGATCGCCCTTCGCGATCTACCAGTACCTAATGAGCACCCCTGATGTAGATGGATCCAGGTAATTATTGTCAAACACAGCACACCCCCTCAAAGATTTATAGTTCACTAAAGACACCAAAACCGAAAGAAATTACATATTTTTCTTTCCTCTCTTCAACCCTACAACAGATGGGCACCACCCGATCCCCTCCAAGGGGTCTATTTTCCATTTTTATATATATTTATATATTTTTATTAAAGGTTCGCATGTACGCTGATTCGTATCAGCGTAGATACAAAAGCCTGCAACGGCAGAGCTCTCACTCAAGGCAACAAGCTTTCAGCCTTTCCTAATAAAGTGTATCTTTCTTATTGATACTACATATCTTTGTCTATAAGTTTCCTCTGAGATCTTCTCCCCTCTGTCCCATTCGTCCCCATAGCTCTGCTCATAAAAATGCGTTAATTAAATATGATTCTACGTAAAGCCAGCCCCTTGCTGACCCTGCTGGGGAATTTTGTCGTTTGGGAGTTGTACTTGCTGGGATTTATGGTTCACCTACAATCAAAGAGCACTCTGAACTCCAGCAACAATGGAATGGAAGCAAACTTGGCTAATAGAACTCCCATGACCAACAGAAAATACTGGAAGGGTTTGGCAGGCATTGACCTTGAGTTTATGAGTTGTAGTTCACCTCCATCCAGAGGCACTGTGGACTCAAAAAATGATGGATCTGGACCAAACTTGGCACGAATACTCAATACGCTCAAATGTGAACCCTGGTGGAGTTTGGGGAAAATAGACCTTGACATTTGGGAGTTGTAGTTGCTGGGATTTATAGTCCACCTACACTCACAGAGCATTGTGAACTCCACCAACGATGGAATTGAACCAAACTTGGCAAACAGAACTCCCATGTCCAACAGAAAATAATGGAAGGATTTGGCGGACCTTGACCTTGAGTTCGGGAGTTGTAGTTCACCTACATCCAGGGAGCACTGTGGACTCAAACAATGATAAATTTGGATCAAATTTGGCATGAATACTCAATATGCCCAAATGTGAACACTGGTGGAGTTTGGGGGAAATAGACCTTGGCATTTGGGAGTTGTAGTTGCTGGGATTTATAGTTCACCTATAATCAAAGAGCACTTTGACCCCACCAAACTTCCTATGCAGAACCTCCATGACTAACAGAAAGTACTATGTTTTCTGATGGTCTTTGGTGACCCCTCCGACACCCCCTTGCAAGCCCTCCCCCCCTGCCCTCCAGGTTGAGAAACGCTAGTCTATGATTCATTGCAAACAAGTACCAAAGCTTTCAGGAACAGCATGTTTCACCTGCAAAGAGTTTAGCATACTTTTATTCTGTGCCGTTAGGTAATTATTTTAAATGGTTTCCATCATGTGGAGTAGGCAGTTTAATACTATTTTAATCTTGGTGGATTTTGTACTTCTTTGGCGACATGTGATTTTGCCTGCGGGCTTTTTGATCTTGTAAGACACCTTGAGCCCCAATCTGGAGGTATAAATAAAGACATGTTGAATTACCGCCGCTTGAGACCACTTTAACTGCACTTTAACTGATCCTGGGAGTTGTAACTTGGCAAGTCCCTGGCCTCTTTTGAGTAAATGTGTCTGCCATATCATCCAGTACAAATCAGATAATCTGGATTTTATATGACAGTGTACAAGGGACCTAAGAGGCCTAGTTTAGCCTCCTCCCCTCCATCTCTGGTATCTCTTCGACGCCTTTCTTTGTCCCTTTGTCCAGTGATTCCAGCTCCTCAACAACCGCAGTTTCGGGGCCCGGTGTGTCAAGCTCCCAAAGGACCAAACGAGACACAGAAGGATTGACAGCGAAAAGGAAGAGAGGCATTGATTCAACTTGGCCAAAGCGGATGTCAGCAGAGCCTGCGTTCCCAAAACAGACATGACTCAATTACAGGCATATTGATGTATTTATAGCACTTTGACGGTGATTTGAAACAAAATGATTTGGTCACTATGGATACTGATTGGTCCTGACCGCGGCCGGCTAGGATCTGCTTGTTGGTTGGTGGAGATGCGACATCCACCATTGCAATTGATTGATTTGAAGTTTTTTTTGGGGGGGGGGATGTTATTTTTGCTAAACGGTCAAGTCTCATAACTGAAGTCTCATGAATGTTTTTTAAGGGGTGTGCAGGAATAAAGGAATGTGGGCAAAGCCAGTATTAGCGGGGCTCAAACCGCCGTTCTTGTCCACCTGGAAGGAAATAATGGGTTTTAGCTGGGAAAATAAAGGGTGTATAAAATGACCTATGCCAGGAGTAGGGAACCTATGGCTTGGGAGCCAGGTGTGGCTCTTTTCATGCTTGTACCTGGCTCTCCAGAGCAGCCTGGGCCTCGGTTTCCCAGCATGCAGCTCCCTCTCTCCCCTTCCTTCTTTCCTCCATTCTCCCTCTTCCTTCCTTCCCCTTCCTTCCTTCCTTCCTTCCTTCCTTCCTTCCTCCCCTTCACCATTTCCTTCTTCTCGTTCTCCTTCCTTCTCTCCCCATTCTCCCTCACTCTTCCCTCCTTCCTTTCTCCCCTTCACCATTTCCTTCTTCTCTCCTTCCTTTACCCTCCCTCTCTTCCCTTCCTTCTTTCCCCATTCTCCCTTTCTCTTCCCTCCTTCCTTTCTCCCCTTCACCATTTCCTTCTTCTTCTCTCATTCCTTTTCCCTCTCTCTCCCCCCTTCTTCCATTCTCCCTTCCTTTTCCTTCCTTCCTTCCTTCCTTCCTTCCTCTTCTATTATTTTCCCTAAGTCTTCCTTTCCTTCTCCATCCTTTCTTTTCACTTCTCTCTCTCCCCCTTCTTTCTGTTCTTCTTTTCCCTTCATTGTTTTACTTTTTTCCTCACTCCCTTTCCTTTCTTTTCCCCACCCTTTCCTTTCCTCCCTTCCCATTTCCTTCTTTCTTTTCCCCTCCTTGTCTCTCTCCTGCTTTTCTTTTCTTCCTTTTCCATTTGTTCTACTTTGCTTTCTTACTTTCCCCTCCCTCCTTTATTTCCTCTGTCTTTCTTTCTTTCCCCTTCCTTCCTTCTTTCCTTCCTTCTTCTCTCTCCTTCCCAGAGTCCTGAGCATGCCTTTTGCAGAGCCAGGTCTGAAGTGTTCCCTCATTCTGCCGGGGGAATCCTTTTCTCTTCGTATGTACGTATATCCTCACATTGAGTTGAATTCAGTGTTAAAATATATTATATATATTATATTGCTCTCACTGAAATAAATTTCCGAATATTTTGCTTTTATGACTCTCTGAGTCAAAAAGGTTCCCGACCCCTGACCTATGTGGATCTTTGTTGCTAGTGTGATGTCTCTAGTCTTCACTATTTTATCGAGATTGGCCCTTGCTCTCCTTCCAAGAAAGAAGTGTCTTCTGATTTCCTGGCTGCAATCTGTGGCTGCAGTCATCTTTGCACCTAGGAATACAAACCCTGTCACGGCCTCCATGTTTTCTCCCTCTATTTGCCAGTCATCCATCAGTCTGTTTGCTATAATCTTGGGTTTTTTGATGTTTAGCTGCAAGCCAACTTTTGCCCTTTCTTCTTTCACCTTGATTAGAAGGCTCCTTGGCCCCTCCTCGCTTTTGGTCATCAAAGTGGTGTCATCTGCATATCTAAGCTTGTTCATGTTTCTTCCAGAAATTTTAACCCCAGCCTTGGATACGTCAAGCCCCGCACATCCTCGCATGTTGTATTCTGCATACAAGTTGTATAGGTAGGGTGAGAGTATATATAACCCTGCCGTACACCTTTCCCAATCTTGAACCAGTCTGTTGTTCCGTGGTCTGTTCTGACTGTGGCTACTTGATCATGATACAGATTCTTCAGGAGAGAGGCAAGGGGGCTTGGTCTGCCCATCCCACCAAGAACTTGCCACAATTCGTTATGATCCCAGGCCAGGATTACCCATAAGGCCAACCTAGGCCATGGCCTAGGGGTGCAAGCTGAGGGGGGCACAGATCACGGACCAAAATTAAAATAAAATGTTGAAAAAAAAACGCAACGCACATGGAGATGAGGAAGGAAGGATACTGGAGGTCCTCCTTTTCGGCGCCGCCCCTGCCCCTTCCTGAATACCAGCTCCTGCCTCTGCTATTGATGCGCAAACGGCGTATGCGCAGGGGCTCTCGACACTAGCATCGACATCGACAGGAGGAACAATTAACTCCCTCGATGCTGACAGCATCCACTTGCTGGCTCTTTCAGTGCAAGTACAGGAAACTCCATTGCACAGTCTGCGCATGCCCTAACACCATGAAAGCTGGTATTCCTTCTCTAACACAAGGAGGAGACTCCTCCTTACTCGAGAGAGAAGCACAACTGCCGGCTACGGCACATGCGCAAACCCCAGTACAGGAGAGAAGCCCAACGCGACAAGCCCCAGTATTGGGGAGAAGCGCGGCATCGGTACAGCTGCTGACTACAACGCATGTGCAATCCCCGATACCGGGTAGGAGCCAAGTGCCTCAAGTCCCGGCATCGGGGGAGGATGCCTGCATCCCCAGTGCCCTGCATCCATAGTGCCAGCCTAGAGGGAAACCGGGAGAGCTGGATGTGGGGCCCTAAGGGGGACGAGTGGATGAAAGGATGTGAGGCTGCGGGGGTGCGGTAGAGGTTGTCTTAAAGGGGCGTAATTTCAAAGTGTGGCCTAGGGCGCAAAAAGGTGTTAATCCGGGCCTGTATGATCCACACAGTCAAAGGCTTTAGAATAGTCAATAAAACAAATAGATGTTTTTCTAAAACTCCCTTAAAAAAGGAAACAGCAGTACAGCAAATGTACAAAAACAGGGAAGAAACTGGGAACTGTATATATATCCGAAGTGTAAAGAATATCAAGACACAATTATAAGACAATACCAATAGTAAAGAAATCTATTGTATTAGTCAATAAACATCTAATAAGCTCTTAATAGTATCACATTAATCATATACTTTCAAAATATAAGCATTAAACATCATGCATCATAGTGACTGACACGCAGGTAAGTTTGGAACGAAAGTAAAGTCCGTGTGGGAGGAAATTACTCCCAACAATACTCACGGAGAGAAGTAGTCGACAAGCACTCAAAATATATAAAGTTTCCAGATAAATCGTCCAAATAATCCAAGGGTAGGAAAACAAATAATTCTTGAGTCAACATCAATCCAGAGCATCTATGCTCAAATAGGTGAGGACTTTGTTGCTGAGTGTAAATGGTTAACTGTCAACGAGTCGGCAAATGCCTGTGCTAGGACCGTTTCACCTTCCGGCTTCATCAGGACCGGGGACAAGCTTCAGTTATGATCAATCCATGCACCGGCGTTCC
Organism: Anolis apletophallus; assembly: GCA_030556195.1. Lineage (NCBI taxonomy): Eukaryota > Metazoa > Chordata > Lepidosauria > Squamata > Anolidae > Anolis > Anolis apletophallus. Next base: position 3,330,831 of record JARBWK010000003.1, on the reverse strand, counting down.
AAGGTAATAGAGCTGGGACATAAACAAACAGTCATATAGCAGAGTTCCCAAGTGGACCAGTAAAGGACTACAAAAAATAATGAATGCATTGAAATATAAGCATACATACCAAGATGAAGATCCATAATATACATCAGTAATATATCGTACTACAGAGTACGGGCGCGAAGCAGAGACTAGAGAATCTCTTTCTAAAACTCCCTGCCTTTCTCCATTCTCCAGCATCCGGATATTGGCAATTGGGTCAGATATCGAGCAGGATTTAGGGGTCTGGCCGTGAAGGCCTCGCCTTGGACCAGAGTGGCCTGCTTGCTTCCTGGAGATCCAAAGGGGTGACCACAACAAGCTCTCCAGGTCATGGGCTTCTGGACATCCACACAACGGCGGCAGGATCAGTTGTTGCAGTGAAGAGCCATGGATGACAATCAGCTGGTCTCCATTTAAACTGTATTTCTTTATGATCAAAAACAGGTTATTCCCGGGGCGCAGGGGCCCAAAGAGCAAAGACGAGATAGCAGTTAGAGTTATATTTAATCTAGGAAAAATATGGCACCAAAATGGAGGCAATCCGTTAACCCACAGATACAGGGCCCCTGTGGGTTTCCGTATCCACGACTCAAGGGAACGCAGTGTCAGCCTCCCCGGGACGCTGTAAGAGCATCCCAGGCAAGCCGGCAGTGATCTGCGGCCCACGAAAGGAAAGGTTCATGTTTGGAGACAGTAAAAGACACAATGTATCACCATGGAGAGAGAAAAGTTACAATTAAATGATCCTTTATTGGGGGATTTGTTACAATGTTTGGGTCAGGGGAAGAAAGAAAACTAAAGAAAGACTCTTGGTTGAAGCTGCTTCTGTAGCCACACTCCCAATGATGCTTGGCCCAATTGGGACATCCAGGAACTGCGGAACTCTCTGCTGCAGGTCAGATCAACTTGAATGCAGAGGGACCTTAGTTGTTTGCCCTCACATCTGGCAACTCTCTCTCCATGTCTTGCTGGAGTCTTGAGCATTACCGTACTGGCATGAGAAATAAGTGCCACTGTTGTTACCGAACAATTTGGAAATAGCCTGGCCCAGAAGGGGCAGATGCCAGAAATACCCCTAAAGCGAGGATTTCAGCAGAAACTCTGGTGAGTTTTTTTTAAAGCAATTAAAAACCCCTTTCCCAAATGATCTCACCAAAGGAGTCCAGAAGAAGATGCCACTGAAGTCTTTATTCTCATCAGCTGAGGAGGATGACAACCGCAATATCCTTGTCGCTAAGCAGTCATAAAGTTACATTCAAAATACATGCCAATGTATAAGGTTTCAGATTCAAATTTCCCACTTCCCGCCCCCAGACCAGCTCTGTGTCGATTGGATGGAATCTTGCTGGCTGGCTGCATCTTCTTTTGGGTTCCAGCCAATGGGGCGAAGAGGTGAGTGATGAGTAGAAGAATGAAGGCAGAAAAACATTTTGATGGGATTAAATATGTAGACCAAGTGGCCAAGTGTTCAGCAAGAACCCTCCTGTTCTCAGGCTGAGCCATTCTATTGTCTTTTGGTTGATGATCAAATGTCCTCATCTGTGTTTTTCTCTGTTTGACAGACACAGATTAATATATTGCTGCAGGGTCTCAGTTCTTTGGATGGTAAACAAATGAAGAAGCTGTAGCCATGTACCAGTTTCCGAGGCTGAAAGAGGTGGCCGTTTATGAAATATAGAAATAGTTTTCCCTATGGCACAAAGGTAGACGAAACTCAGGGGTCTTTGTCTATTGATTAGCAAAACCCAGTTTTGGCCCAAGGGGGAGAGACCCTTTTGGAAGAGCTGGCTCCTGCTATTGTCATGCTAATGAGGCTAGTGGAGGGGTGATTGAATCACAAGCTTGCAGCTAGCACGCCTCGCCCAAGGTAGCTGGCTAAAGGTAAACAGTGGCATTTTCATATTTTTTTAAAATTACATACATGGGAAAAACATGAGGGGAGATACATTGGGGTTTATGGGAAAAATATACCATCCTGATCAGCCTTGCCTACCCACCAGAAAGATACACAGTTTATTAGATTCATAAAAGATAGCCCAAGAGAAAGGGGTCCATGACAGAAAGGAAAACATCTTTGGGAATGAGCAAAAGTCCATAAGAGTAATGCAAAAGGAAAATAACTGGGTGTATTCATAAAGTGTGGGTTACAGAGGCATTGTCATGTGGGACCATGGGGCCATGGGAAGAGCCTTAGGTTCCCACGTGGGGAGAGATTGGGGTTTATGGGATCACTTCCAGCCTGGTGTTTTTGGGAAAACTATGAATCCCTTGGTTTTAAACTGTCTTCTACAGAGCCTAAGAAGAAAGGGGGGTCACCTCTGATATCACTGTAATAAATCGTGGATAGTTTATAGGAATCTGGGATACGAAAGACAGGGATGGGAAAGCAGACCTTGTAAAAGAAGAAAACGGAATGCGCAAACATTGCAATGTTTGGGGAGAGCAAACGGAAGCAAACGAGATGAGGGCCTTTTGAGTCAGATCTAGATTATTGACGCAGGAAGTGAAGAACGAGGAGCAAAAGGAACCAAAGGATATAATAAAGCAGGAGAATGCGGAGCCTGGCCAAATCATGTCAACATGATTTCAGGGGGAAACCCTCAATATAACCACAATCTGTCATGTTGATCTTCCAAATACGGACACAGAAGAGGAAGGCGTTGTCAGGTTTTATGATGAGATCCAGGAGGAAATGGATCTCAGGCCAAAACACGAAGACTTGTTAATCGTAAGTGCCTGGAATGGAGACCAAACTGGCCAAGGAGCAAAACATCGGGCAGGAGAGAGATCCCTTGAGTTCTGCAAGGCCAAATGTACGTATGTTCATTATAATAGAATCATAGAAAAACCCATTTGGAAATCACTGCATGGGCCACCTGATATCGAGCAAGAATTTGGCGGTCTTGCCGTGAAGGCAGAACAGTCAGACCCACCAAAGAGGATCGATATAGGCCTGGCGAGATAGGAAGCAACCAATTGGATTTTCCCTGAATTTCCCAAATAAAGATCTCACCAAGTTGAAGAAACGCCACCGAGTTGTTTATTTCGTACCAGCGGGAGCGGATGTCAAGCCGCAATTATTTGCCCAAAAGCTGACATCAAGCGCAAGGCAAGACAACACATTTTTATAGAGGAAAACAGAGCTGTCAAAGTTCAAACTCCCCGCCCGCCCCCTTTGCCGGCTTTGCACTGATTGGTTGGAGTCATCAACTGGCAGGGAGGCATGGCTGGCTTTGCCACACCTCAGCCAATCAAGTGCCAGCGCCACTTCGGGCTCTCGACCAATGAGAGTGGAGGAGGCGGTCCAGGCAGGAAACAATGAACCGGGAGAAAATGATGAGTGGATTAAATGAATCAATGTTTGTCCGAGTGCCGGCGATTACTCCAAGAGTCCTCAAGCTAGCTTTGTGTATTGTCTCAAGTGAAGGAAATAAACGTCTTGGTCTGGCGTGGATGCCAGGCCCCGGTAGTCCTTAATCCTGGATACGGGGACCCTTGATGAGGTCTTGTTTTTGGTTTCTCCAAGAATTCTCAAATATTATTGCCAGTGGTTCTGGAACGACATCTGCTAGTTCTTTCAAGACTCTTGGATGAAGTTCACCTGGCCCTGGAGATTTGAACTCATTCATCACAAAGGCATCCATCAAGCAGTGTATCCACACTGTAGCAATAATGTTAGTTCACCCCACTTTAACTGCTATAGGATTTTGGGAGTTGTAGTAGCATATGTGAACATGGCTTTCCAAATAATTTTTATTCAGCATTTGCAAATTTAAAAACCCAAATTCACACTAAGGAAATGGGGAGTGGGGTAAGGGAAAAAGAAAAGAAAAAGAATAATATGTGGATAGTAGAGTTGTTATTGGTTAGTTAGACCTTTGCGAATATTTAATATAATGCATAGAAAGAACAAAGTAAGGAAGGTTTGTTGGGAAGCAGGAGGTTCTTATGCAAAATAATAATTTTTTTCAACTAAATTATCATCTCTATTCCATTGATACACATTAAATAAGATATTGAAAATTCAGACAATTTTAATTTTAAGTCTAGTAATTGTATCTTCTTGTTCCTTCTTATATTGTCTCATGTTCTTATTTTTGTTTTCAGCCTTCTTTATTAAAGACTAGCTGAGGACCCGGCGGTGCCCGGGTTATTTGAGGAAAGCATTGTTTGCCAAGGTTGGTTCCTATTAGATGTTTATGTGTCTTGCAGTGGTCTCAGGAACTTATTGAAGGTACTGCAAGTCCCATTGGCCATGGTCCATCCCCCTCCAATCAGCACCAGAATGTATAGTGGGTCATGGGGGCTGTGTGTGTTACATTAGGTCTTGATCATTCTTTGGATGAGGGTTGCAGTGGTCTCTGGAAGTGAGGGAAGGTACTGGAAGTCCCATCACCAATGATCCCCCGTTCTCCAAACTGCACCAGGATGTAGAGTGGGTCATGGGGGCTCTGTGTGCCAAGTGTGGTCTTCATCAGTCATTGGATGAGGGTGGCAGTGGTCTCAGAAAGTGAGTGAAGGTACTTCAACTCCCATCGTCCATGGTCCGTCCCACTCAAAACTGCACCAGGATGTAGAGTGTGTCATGGGTACTCTGTGTGCCAAGTTTGGGCCCGGTCTCTGATTTGTAGGGGCTGCAATGTTCTGTGGGAAATGAATTGGGTGAAGGTACTGCAAATCCCATAATTCGTGGCCCATCCTGCCCTAAACCACACCAGGTTGTGAAGTGGGCCATTGGTCCCGTTTGCCGAGTTTGGTCCTGATCCATCATTGCTGTGGGCCGCAGTGGCTGACTGCCTGAGGCCTTTACTTTTCCCTCTGAGTCACTTTAGAATGGTGGAATGTGGTTGGCCAATCGGAGTCCTTTATGCAAATACTATTGTAGTGGCAACCAGTCCCCTCTGTCTGGGGCCGTAGAATGTTGGATTTCTGAGGCTGGCCATTCAGAGCTCTTTATGCAAATAATCCCACAGTATCAGCCAATCGAAACGCTGCCACATATTCCTCCGCACCTCCCACCCTCCGCACCTCCCGCCTCAAACACTGACTTTTATTATATACATACATACATAGATAGAATAATCTTGATTGTTCATGGCAAATTGTTTCATTTAAGTATTTTCTCTAGTTTTTTAAAAAAAAATTATCTGAAAAGAAAATTCTACAATTTTCATTTGTGAACATCACTTGATGGACAATGTAGTTATCAGAGAGTTAATATAATGGGTGCATCTACACTGCCGAATTAATAGTTTTGCACCATTTTCTCTACTATGACTCCATGCTATGGAATCATGGGAGCTGTAGTTCACAAGGCCTACAGCCTTCTCTTCCATAAAGGACAGATGCCTTGCCATGACTATAGCCTTGAGCAATTAAAGTGAGATAGAACTGCATTAATTCTACAATGTAGATCAGGCATGCACAAACTTCAGACCTCCAGATGTTTTGGACTCCAACTCTCACAATTCCTAACAGCCTACCTGCCTGGCAGGATTGGAGCAGATCGGGTATGGGCAAGGAAAGTGACTCATTGCAAGGCCCACAGTTGGTTCGTTACAAAGACATCCATCAAGTAGTGTTTCTACACTGTAGAAGTAATGTTAGTTTGACCCCACTTTAACTACTATGGAATCCTGGGAGTTGTAGCTTGGTAAGGATGCAGTTCTTACCAAGAAGCGACTGCATATGTGGACATCCCTTCATGGGAAATGTAGCAATGAGAGAGATAACATAACCAGAAGCAAAAGATGGAAAAGCTCCACAATCTCTGCCAAAAGAAGACCAGGAGCAGATTGTGGCTCAAACTAGAATTGTACTATTCAATCTAATTGACTGGGCCGGAAGAACTCTGAACTAAAGCCAGGGATATTGGGTGCACCTACACTGCTGAATTAATAGTTTTGCACCACTTTCTCTACTATGACTCCATGCTATGGAATCATGGGAGCTGTAGCTTCACAAAACCTACAGCCTTCTCTTCCGTACAGGACAGATGCCTTGCCAAACTGCAGTTCCCATGACTATAGCCTTGAGCAATTAAAGTGAGATAGAACTGCATTAATTCTACAGTGTAAATCAGGCATGGGCCAACTCTGTTGCACTCCAGGCCGGGAAGCCCTCTGACTTTAAACACCACACAGCTGAGTAAAATGCAAGCAGTTTACTGAAGATAATTAGAAGCAGTAGCAGTAGAAAGCAATCCACAAACATAAGTAAATCCAATTAGGTAGAAAGATAGATAGGAAGAAATAGTCCAGGCAATAGTCCTTTCGGTCAGTAGTGGGACTGTTAGTAGTAGCACCGGGACTGTGCCGCACCTGGCTGGGTATCAGCTGCATTAAAGATCACTACTGACCAAAAGGTCATGAGTTCAAAGCCAGCCCGGGTCGGAGTGAGCTTCCGGCCAATTGTGTAGCTTGTTGTCGACCTTTGCAACCTGAAAGACAGTTACATCTGTCAAGTAGGAAATTTAGGTACCACCTATGTGTGGGGAGGCTAATTTAACAAAATTTACAAGGCCATAAAAATCTCCAGCAAAAGCATGCGGGGAATGCGGAAAGTACTTCATGAGTGTCGCAGATGGACGGTGAAGCGACAGCTCCCCTGGTGGCCAGAAGTTGGAATGTTAAATAGCCTCTGACTGTCTGTCTATATGTGTTGTGTGTCTATGGCATTTAATGTTTGCCATGTATGTGTACATTGTAATCCGCCCTGCGGGATGAGAAGGGCGGAATATAAATATTGAAAATAAATAAATAAAAATAAATAAATAAATAGTGATCTTAATGCAGCTGACACCCAGCCAGCTGTGCCACAGTCCTGGTGCTAAGTATATAGGCATGCTATGTAGGCAATACATCATACTAGCAGAACATAGCAAAGATTTGTGAAGAAAGTGCAAAGGCAAGGATGACGGCTGGAACGTGATGAAAACAAAAATACATAATAGCCGCAGATGGTTTGAGATAACTTTAACACAGAGGATGAAGGCATTGAAATCACTCCAGATTTCCCGTCCTTTGGGTTCAGCCATTAATCAGAGCGGAGGCTGCAGCCAAGAAACCCAAAGAAGATGAGGAATCGGAAGGAAACAGGCGAGATGCTGAAAGGTAAAGATAATATAGCACTAAATACTGCGGTTGAGATGCTCCATGCCATTTTCTATGGCTGGTTGGGAAAGCTGGCCTGTTGAATTCTTTAACGACACACTCATATTCGAATGCGTTTACATTGCTATACTCTGCATTGTGTTCCTATTTAGTATTTGCTGCCTTGTGTTCCCTATCTATGACAAATGTCATATATAGGGACCACCAGCATTGAAGCCATGGTCCTCCGCCATCAACTCCGCTGGACCGGCCACGTTGTCCAAACACCCAAAGATCACTCCCTCCCAAAGCAGTTGCTCTACTCCGAACTCAGGAACTAAAACGGAATACTGTTGGACAGGAAAAGAGATTAAAAGATGGGCTCAAAGCCAACCTCAAAAACTGTGGCACAGACATCAAGAGAGAACTGGGAAGCCCTGACCCTTGAGTGCTCTAGCTGGAGGTCAGCTGTGACCAGTAGTGCTGCGGAATTCGAAGAGGCACAAATGGAGGGAGAAAGGGAGAAACATGCCAAGAGGAAGAAGGCATGTCAAGCCAACCCTGACCAGGACCATCTTCCATCTGGAAACTGATGTCCTCACTCTGATCAAGAAGAGGGCTCCACAGACACCTACGTTCCCACCGCCAAAACACCACATCTGGAAGACAATCATCCTCGAGCTACGAGGGATCGCCTAAGTCAGTGCTTCCCAACCTTTTTTGAGCCGCGGCACACTTTTAACATTAAAAAAATCTGGGGGCACACCACCAACCAAAATGACACAAAATGACACTGTAACACAGTAAAGAACGGCAGGAGGATGGTGAGCTGCTGGGAGCAGCTGCTGGGAGTGCCGAAGCCAGGCGAGGAGACAGGCCACACCATGCCCCGCCGCCTCCCCCTGGCTTCATTTCTCCCACAGCTTCACCAGCTTTGAGGGGGCAGTGCCAAGCCAGCATTGTGCTGGCTCTGCCACCGCTGGCTTGGCACTGCTCCCTCAAGGCTGGCGAAGCTGTGAGGGCACTTAAGCTGGGGAGGGGCGGAGCCAGGCCATGCCATGCCCCTCCCGGCTTCATTTCTCCCACAGCTTCACCAGCTTTGAGGGGACAAGGCAGCATTGTGCTGGCTCTGCCACCGCTGACTTGGCACTGCTCCCTCAAGGCTGGCAAAGCTGTGAGGGCACTTAAGCTGGGGAGGGGCGGAGCCAGGCCATGCCATGCCCCCTCCCCGGCTTCAGCACTCCCACAGCTTCGCCAGCTTTGAGGGGACAAGGCAGCATTGTGCTGGCTCTGCCACCGCTGGCTTGGCACTGTCCCCTCAAGGCGGGAGAAGCTGTTGGAGTGCCGAAGCCGGGGAGGGGGCGGAGCCAGGCTGCGCCATGCCCCGCCCCCCCCCCCTAGCTTCAGCTCTCCTACAGAGGAGGAGCATGAGCGGTGGACGGGCTTCAGTGGGCGGGGCTCCTCCTCCGCGCGGCTTCAACAAACAAGGGGCGAGAGTCATGGCGAGAGTCATGGCGGGAGTCATGGCAGATTGGAGGCTGGTTGGGGAAACGGCCGAAGGAGGCGGCGCCCCGGTCCCTTCTTCTTTTTCTTTGCGGCCGCCCGTCCCTTCCTCCTCCTCCCCCAAGCAGCAGGAGTTCGGCAGGAGGAGGGGGGAAGGAAGGGGGGCAGAGAGCTTTTCTCGCGGCACACCTGATGATTGCACACGGCACACTAGTGTGCCACGGCACACTGGTTGAGAAACACTGGCCTAAGTAAAAGGGGTGTAATTAAAGGAGGACAGAGCAGCACCACAACTTCCCTTGATGTGGACACTAGAATCCTTCTGATGCAGCCGAGAATCCCATTGGCTTTTTAGCTGCTGCATCACACTCCTGGCTCATGTTTACCTTCTCGTCCACTGGAAAAGAGATGGCCGAGGAGGAAGGTGCAAGCTTGTTTTCTGCAGCTCCAGAGACCTAGAACAGCATTGGCTTTTGAGCTGCTGCACCCCACTCTTGGCTCATGTTCACCAATATTTTTTTCACATGGACTACTGTTGTGGAACCTGTCATCACCTCTCCTGTATCTGCGCATTTCATTGTTTGCTGCCTAAGCGTGGCATCTGGCATTTCCCCTTGTTGAAATACATTGCGTGAGCTCGGGCCAGTCAGCTCTTTCTTCTGCCGGGAGGGTTTGGGTTGTGTCCTTGCTTGGTGGGAGGGAAGTGGACCCACTGTCTTCTAACTCTAGCAGAGGAGACATCTCCTGGCAGGGCCGTAGCCAGGATTTTGTTCGGAGGGGGCTGAGTTTGGTTCGGGGGGGGGGGGGGCTGAGACTGGGTGGAAGAGGGTCTACCCTAGCAAATCTTTTGTATTGTTATCCCAATAACCCCATTAATGTGGGATATAATGAGCATGGTGATCAGATCATGAAATGAATAAACATAACAGTTTAAATAATGTATCAGTAAGGCCTTCTCGCGGACCACCCTGAGAATTTCGGGGCTGAAGCCCCCTTAGCCCCCCCCCTGGCTACATGCCTGTCTCCTGGGGATCTAGTAGAGTCTCCCTCCTTCTGTGTGCAGATGGTGAAGCAGAGCCGCCAACCAACCCATCTGCAATGCCAGAAATACAGCTTAATGGTGTAACACAGTGATTCCCAAACATTTTTGGCCTACCGCCCCCTTTCCAGAAAATATTTTACTCAGCGTCTCCCTAGAAATTAATTAATTATAATAATAGTAATAGTGTTGGAAGGGACCTCTAAAGACCATCTAGTCCAGTGATTTCCAAACTTTTTTGGCCTACCGCCCCCTTTCCAGAAAAAAATTGACTCACCCCCTAGAAATATATTTTTTAATTTACTAGCAATTAAACAGAAATACATATGTATTAATGCAGTGGTTCTCAACCTTTCTAATGCCGTGAACCCTAAATAAGGTTCCTCATGTTGTGGCGACCCCCCAACCATATTTTCGTTGCTACTTCATAAATAATTTTGCTACTCTTACGAATTCTAATGCAAATCTCTAATATGCAGGATGTATTTCCATTGTTAGAAATTGAACATAATTAAAGCGTAGTGATTAATCACAAAAACAATATGTTTGGGGGAGTATGGACAACGGATGATGGGCTCCGCCGGAGGACACAGAGGCCTTTGCACTACACTGCGTGTGGGGGTCAAAGCGAAGGGGGCAGGGCCAAAGAAGAAGGCCACGTGACCCTTCCTAAATGGCCAATTGTTCACCGTCCCCTTAAAGGGGTTCACGGCCCCCCCAAATTCCCCTGAACGTCCCACTGCCCCCTTGGATCGCCTCACCGCCCACCAGGGGGTGGTACCGCCCACTTTGAGAATCAGTGGTGTAACATATGAAAATGTGGACCATTTCCGCTCCCTTGGCAGCCACCTCTCCACAAAAATCAACATTGACACTGAAAGGCAACACCGCCTGAGCTCTGCGAGTGCAGCGTTCTTCCAAATGAAGCAGAGAGTATCTGAGGACCAGGACATCCGCAGAGAGGCTTGTTGGTAAAGCTATTCCCCTCCCAAACCTGCTATAGGCCTGCGAAACGTGGACTGTCTACAGAAGTCACACTCAACTCTTGCTACAGTTACATCCAGGCTGGACTATTGCAATGCCTTGTACGTTGGCCTTCCTTTCAGGACCGGACAAAGCTAAAAAATAGTAGTAACCAAACCTTTTTTTGGCACCCCTGGCTCTTCAATTTGGTGATGATGGCGCATGCGCACGCACGCCGGAGCACACATGCATGCAAACAGCTAGTTTCGTGCATGCGCTATTGGGACCGAGCGCTTCTGGGGAGGGAGTAGCAAAATGCACTCCCAAGAGGATGAAAAGGATGGGGGAACATTTTGCAGCCGGGGTGGAGCCTCCCGCCTCCAGCTGCAAAATGTTCCCCCATCCTTTTCAGCCTCTTGGGAGTGCATTTAGCAACTCATCCACCAGAAGCGCTCCGACCCGATGGCGCATGCGTGAAAGTTTCGCACATGCGCTATTTAAACATAGCGCTTCTGGTGGACGGAGTTGCTAAACGCACTCCCAAGAGGCTGAAAAGGACAAGCCAGGGACCATTTTGCAGACGGGGTGGAGCCTTGCCCGCAGCAATGGCGCGGCATGATGCACTGAACCTGGCGGCTGCAGCCGCATACGCCTTTGGCCCCGTGGCGCCTGGAAGCGGCCGCTTACTTTGCCTACACTACGATCCGCCCCTGCTTCCTTTATCAACAACCCGGAAGATTCGTATCGTTCAGAATGCGGCAGCCAGGTTACTTGCAAAAGCATCCATAAAATGCCATATTACACCAACTCTGCAACATCTACACTGGCTCCCACCTGAGCACCGGGCCCTGTACAAGATGCTGGTTTTGACCTTCAAAGCCTTGTATGGCCAGGGGCCAACATACCTTAGAGACCGCCTCTCCCCCTTTCATCATCTGTGGTCGCCACGTTCCTCCCAACAAAACCTACTGTACGTTCCAGGTCCTGCAGAAGTGCATCTTGAAAGTACGAGACGCAGGGCCTTTTCGGTCTCTGCCCCTGTCCTATGGAACATTCTGTCTCCATACTTGAGAGCCATGCGTGATTTACGACACTGAGGACCGGGAAGCCCTGGCATGGCCCTTGAGCACTCTAGCTGGGGGTCAGCTATGACCAGCAGTGCTGCGGAATTTGAAGAGGCACGAATGGAGGGCGAAAGAGAAAAATGTGCCAAGAGGAAGAAGGCGCATCAAGCCAACCCTGACTGGATTGCCTTCCATCTAGAAACGGATGTCCTCACTTCAGATCAAGAATAGGGCTCCACAGCCACCTATGGACCTGACCCACTGCCAGGACACCGCACTTGGAGGACAATCTTACTCGACGGATCGCCTAAGTAAGTAAAGTAAGGTAAAGCAGAGGCTGGTTGGGCACCTGCTGCAGGTGGGGGTGCTTTCCCTACCTGGCAGGAGAGGGGGCTGGGCTGGAGGAGAGCCTTGGGGGCTCCCTTCCTTCAGCCCAGGACCAAGGCCAGAATTTCCCTGGGTCACCGTCCAGAGTCCGCCTTCTTGGGGGTTAATGTGTAACTGGGTGGGGAGGGCGCGGCGGCTTGAAGGAAGCAGGAGGAAGTGGAGAAGGTGGAGGTGGAGGAAGAAGGGGCAGCCGAGGAGGAGGAAAGCCCCCTTGCCCATTGCAGGAACCAAAGGCAAAGGAGGAAGAAGGGAGGAAGCACCCGCCTGCCCGCCAGGAAGTGAGTCTTGATGATGGGGGAGCCTTGACCACCCCATCTCTCTCTCTCTCTCTCTCCTCTCTCTCTCTCTCTCTTCCTCCTCTAAGTGTGCTTTGATGGTGCTTTTCATCATGGCTGAAGGGGGTTGGACTAGATGGGCTCAAGGGGTCTCACCCTACTCTAGGCTCCTATCACTCTACCCATCTATCTCTCTCACCTTCCTTGGAGGCTTTGAAGCAGAGGAGGGATGGCTGGCTATCTGTTGGGGGAGTTGGGGGCTTCGATTGTGTTGTTCCTGCATCATGACAAAATAAGACGCTCCCACTCCCCAACACTCAATAGATGCCCATTTAGCCTCCGGAAGGAGAGAGACATAGATAGGTAGGGATTCTAGAGTTGGGAGAGACCCCTAGTCCACCCGCTTCATTCTGCCATGATGAAAAGCACCACCTAAGCCCCCTCGACAGAGAGCCATCCCTCCTCTGCTTCAAAGCCTCCAAGGAAGGAGATAGGTAGAGTGATAGGAGTGTAGAGTTGGGAGAGACCTCTTGAGCCCGCCTAGTCCAACCCCCTTTATTCTGCCATGCACAAACAAAGCCCCTTCGACAGATGGCCACTCAGCTTCTGCTTCAGAGCCTCTAAGGAAGGAGATAGATAGATAGAGTCATCAGGATTCTAGAGTTGGGAGAGACCTCTAGTCCAACCCCCTTTATTCTGTCATGATGTAAAGTGATGGAGGGGGAAAAGGAAAGGGCCTGAGGCTGTTAGGAATTGTGGGTGTTGAGGTCCAAAATACCTGGAGGGAGGGTCCAGGTTGGTCTATGCCTGAGGTAGATAGGTAGGTAGGTAGATGGGTAGGTAGGTAAATAGATAGATAGGTAGGTAGGTAGGTAGGTAAATAGGTAGATAGGTGTATATAGATAGATAAATAGATAGATAGGTAAATAGATAGATAGGTAGGTAGGTAGGTAAATAGGTAGATAGGTGTATATAGATAGATAAATAGATAGATAGGTAAATAGATAGATAGGTAGGTAGATAGGTAAATAGGTAGGTGTATATAGATAGATAAATAGATAGATAGGTAAATAGATAGGTAGGTAGGTAGGTAAATAGGTAGATAGGTGTATATAGATAGATAAATAGATAGATAGGTAAATAGATAGGTAGGTAGGTAGATAGGTAAATAGGTAGGTGTATATAGATAGATAAATAGATAGGTAAATAGATAGGTAGGTAAATAGGTAGAGAGGTGTATATAGATAGATAAATAGATAGATAGGTAAATAGATAGGTAGATAGGTAAATAGGTAGATAGGTGTATATAGATAGATAAATAGATAGATAGGTAAATAGATAGATAGGTAGGTAGATAGGTAAATAGGTAGGTGTATATAGATAGATAAATAGATAGATAGGTAAATAGATAGGTAGGTAGGTAAATAGGTAGATAGGTTATATAGATAGATAAATAGATAGATAGGTAAATAGATAGGTAGGTAGGTAAATAGGTAGATAGGTTATATAGATATATAAATAGATAGATAGGTAAATAGATAGGTAGGTAGGTAAATAGGTAGATAGGTTATATAGATAGATAAATAGATAGATAGGTAAATAGATAGGTAGGTAGATAGGTAAATAGGTAGGTGTATATAGATAGATAAATAGATAGGTAAATAGGTAGGTAGGTAAATAGATAGATAGGTAAATAAATAGATAGTTAGGTAGATAGGTAGATAGATAGCTAGGTAAATAGATAAATAGGTAGGTAGGTACATAAATAGATAGGTAGGTAAATAGATAGGTAGAGATAGATAGGTAAATAGATAAATAGGTAGGTAGGTAGGTAAATAGGTAGGTAGGTTGGTAGATAGGTAGGTAGGTAAATAGATAGATATGTAAATAGATAAGTAGATAGGTATATAGGTAGGTAGGTAAATAGATAGGTAGGTAGGTAGATTAATAGGTAGATAGATAGATGTCCCCTTGGATGGGTCTCTTCCAAGTGCGTGCAGGGGGCCTTTCATCCACCCCAGAGGGAGGGTCGCATCCTCTCCCCTCTTGGTCCTTTGGGGAGGGGGCTGGGTCCCGAGGGTCGCCCCTTTGGGTGCTGCCCTTCAGGCATCGAAGGGTTGCCCTTCCGAGGTTGGAATCCCTTGGGGAGATAAGGCGGGATGTCAATCAAGTCCATCATCCTCATCATCATCCTTAGGATGGGTCCTCCGCCTCTGGTCTTAAGTAGAGGATGAGGGAGGTCTTGAAGGGGGGAAGGAAGGGTCCCAACTGAAACCAAATCCTTAGGGAGGGGGCTTTGGGGAGAGGAGGGGGGGCTGCCCAAGCCCACCGCCTCCTCTTCCCAGACTTCCCATGGAAGGAAGGGTCTCGGAAAGTTGCCCCCCCATCTGCGACATTGAGGAGGGGTCTCCCTCTCCCCCCTCGTCCTTTCCCGGGGGGGGGGGGCTCCATTGGGGCGCTGCCTGGCTTTCTTTCTTTTGGAAGGGGAGGGGAGGGGGGAGAGATACCTAGCGACTGTCGGGTCGCCTTGGCAAACTGGCTGGTTGCCTGGTAACACCTTGGCATCGGGAGAAGGAAGGGGAGGGGGAGGAAGACGGAGGGAGGGAGGGGTAGGGTGGCCACGCCCATGGCCCCCTCCCCCTTCGCCCCCTGAAGCAAGCCCCGCTGACTCACTCCCTCCTTCTCTCTCTCACTCCTTCGGAGGAGCCGCTCCCAGTCGGAGGACCCCCCTTTTGGCCCAGGAGACCCCTCCCCAGCCCGCTTTCCCCTCCCTCAAGGCTTCAGGTGAGCTCCCCGCATTCCTATTGAGGAGGAGCAGGAGGAGACCCTGGGGGACCCCCGACTCCATAGCTGGACTTGGCTTCCAATCTAAGAGAAACCCACCTCTCTTTCTCTCCTTTTTTGGAGCAGAGTGAAGAAGAGGAGGAGGAGGAGGAAGGAGAGGAAGAGGAGGAAGAGGAGGAGGGAGGGGACCCAAAGAAGACCCCCCCCAAAAAAACCCCCACCATCCGAATCCCACCATGGACCTCCGTCTTCGCGAGATGCGCCTCCAAGAAGAACGCGCCTTCCTGGAGAGCGTGGCCCGACCCCCGGCAGGGGAGCCAGGTGAGGAGGGGGCGTCCTAGTGGTGGGGAGGGGGCTTCAAGGGAGGGAGGGAGGGAGGGAGGGGGAGACCCTCCAGAGGGTCCTGGCTTCGCTCAGAAGCGAGGAGGGGGTTTCTCTCCAAGGCGCCTCCTCTTCTTCTTCTTCTACTTCATCCAGGGACCCCCTCCCCAATTCAGCCCGGCTCTGAGGAGCCCCCCTCCCTCCCCATCAAGAACTCCGTCCCTGGATCCGCTGCGCAACAAGTGTCTTCTTCGCCGCAGTTTGGGATGAGCCAGAGCACACTCCCCCCCCCCATCATTCCCCAATCCAAGGGGCTCAAAGCCCCCGCCGGACCCCCATTTGCACCCTCTTTTGTGATGATGGAAGGAAGGGGTAAATCCAGGGAGACAGGGGTCGGGTCTTCCAAGGGTGGGGGTCTCAGAAGAGGGGTCAGCTCTGTGTCCCCCTTCCATTGCCCCCTCCCCACTTTGTGCCCACCTGCACTGACCCCCAGCTGGCTCCACATTCCATAATAATAATAATAATAATAATAATAATAATGGTAAACAACAACTTTATATATACCCCACCCACCATCTCCTAAAAGGGACTCAGGGCGGCTCACAAAAGCACACCCTAGTGCTGCAGAACATGGCAGGAGACAGTAAAATATGCACACATTGATAAAAACAGCCACCTGTACCTGCCACGCGTTGCTGTGGCCAACCTTCCCTCCCTCTTCTCTCCCTTCTCTCCTTCCTTCCTTTTATTCTTTCCTTCTCTCCCTTCTCTCCTCCCTTCCTTTTATTCTTTCCTTCTCCCCTTCTCTCCCTTCTCTCCTTCCTTCCTTTTATTCTTTCCTTCTCTCCCTTCTCTCCTTCCTTCCTTTTATTCTTTCCTCCTTGCCTTTCTTCTCTCCTTCCTTCTATTCTTTCCTTCTCTCCCTTCTCTCCCTTCTCTCCTTCCTTCCTTCCTTTTATTCTTTCCTTCTCTACTTCTCTCCCTTCTCTCCTTCCTTCTATTTTTTCCTTCTCTCCTTCTTCCTTCCTTTTCCTTCTCTCCTTCTCTTCCTTCTCTCCTTCCTTCCTTTTATTCTTTCCTTCTCTCCTTCTCTCCTTCCTTCCTTTTATTCTTTCCTTCTCTCCTTCCCTCCTCTCTTCTCTTCCTTCCTTCCTTTCCTTCTTTCCTTCTCTCCTCTCCTTCCTTCCTTTTATTCTTTTTCCTTCCTCTTTCCTTGTCTTCCTTCTCTCCTTCCTTTTATTCTTTCCTTCCGCTCCTCTCCCTTCTCTCCTCCTTCCTTCCTTCCTTTTATTCTTCCTTCTCTCCTTCCTTCCTTTTATTCTTTCCTTCTCCCTTCTCTTCCTTCTCTCCTTCTTTCCTTCTCTCCCTTCTCTCCTTCCTTCCTTCCTTTTATTCTTTCCTTCGCTCCTTGTCTTTCCTCTCTCCTTCCTTCTATTCTTTCCTTCTCTCCCTTCTCTCCTTCCTTCCTTCCTTTTATTCTTTCCTTCTCTCCCTTCTCTCCTTCCTTCCTTTTATTCTTTCCTTCTCTCCCTTCTCTCCTTCCTTCCTTTTATTCTTTCCTTCTCTCCTTCTCTCCTTCCTTCCTTTTATTCTTTCCTTCTCTTCTTTCTCTCCTTCCTTCCTTTTATTCTTTCCTTCGCTCCTCTCTTCCTTCTCTCCTTCTTTCCTTCTCTCCCTTCTCTCCTTCCTTCCTTCCTTTTATTCTTTCCTTCGCTCCTTGTCTTTCCTCTCTCCTTCCTTCTATTCTTTCCTTCTCTCCCTTCTCTCCCTTCTCTCCTTCCTTCCTTCCTTTTATTCTTTCCTTCTCTACTTCTCTCCTTTCTCTCCTTCCTTCTATTTTTCCTTCTCTCCCTTCTTCCTTTTATTGTTTCCTTCTCTCCTTCTCTCCCTTCTCTCCTTCCTTCCTTTTATTCTTTCCTTCACGACTTCTCTCCCTTCTCTCCCTCCTTCCTTTTATTGTCTCCATCTCTTCTTTCTCTCCTTCCTTCCTTTTATTCTTTCCTTCTCGCCTTCTCTTCCTTCTTCCTTTTATTCTTTCCTTCTCTTTTTCTCTTCCTTCTCTCCTTCCTTCCTTTTATTCTCCCCTTCTCTTCCTTCTCTCCTTCCTTCCTTTTATTCTTTCCTTCTCTTCCTTCTCTCCTTCCTTTTATTCTCTCCCTCCTTCCTTCTCTTCTTCTTCCCTTCCTTCCCTCCACACCTTTTCTTTCCCTCCCTCTTTCTCCCTCTTCTTCCTTCCCTACCTATTCTTGAACTGCAATCCCAGCTGTCCTCCTGATCTACCTACCTACCTACCTACCTACCTATCTCTATCTAATCTATCTATCTGGAGGATTGCTGGGGGTTGCAGTCCAGGAATAGGAAATTGGAAATATCCAGGGATCGGGATGCTCTCAAAGAAATCCAAGGAGAAGAAGGCTTGCACTTTGGAAGCAGCGTATTTGGATCACCCTCCTCTCCTAAAGGGCCTGGCCTAGGGGATGCTGGGAGCTGTAGTCTGGAAGAGAGTGTGGATATGCTATTGTGTGTTTTGTTTGCCTGGGGAGTCGCTTTTGCGCATGCGCTGTAGCGCCTTTTTGCTTTTTTGGTTTTTGAAGTCCCTTCCGCTGTGTTTTTCTGTGTTTTATGAGTGATGGTCACTCGTTGGCCGGAGAGGTGCATTGTGTCCAAATTTAGTGTCAATTTGCCCTGTGGTTTTCGAGTTATGTTAATCCCACAAACGAACGTTACATTTTTATTTATATAGATAGCAATATCAATTAACAGAAACCATCTACCGTATATACCCGAGTATAAGCCGACCCGAATATCAGCCGAGGCACCCAATTTTACCACAAAAAACTGGGAAATCGTATTAACTCGAGTATAAGCCGAGGGTGGGAAATGCAACCGCTACGGGTAAATTTAAAAAGCAACCCCCCCCCCAAATTACATTACAACACATGTTTAAAACCACAAATATACACATATACACACACATATATATACACACAAAGCACATATATACAGACTAGACCACAGCAATGTGTGGCGGGGGTGGCTAGTTTTACATAAAAATGAATAACTCCCCCCACTTCCTAAATCCATTAATAATAGTAATTGGGGCTGGGGTCTCCAAAAGGTCTGTCTCAGGTTTCCCCAGCAGGAGGCTCCTTGCCTTGGAAGAGACACCATCAGAGCCAGTTTGGGGCTCTTCTCCCACTCTCCCCATTGAGACCCTCCAAGCCCCAACCCATTTCCCCCCTCAATGCTTCCTGGTTGCCATTTGGGGAGGGGGCTCAGGGGTTGGGTCTTGGGCTTCTGGACAGAATGGGGTCAGGCTGGGTGGCCCACCACCGGGTCTCTTCCAACTAAAGGAGGATTCTAGGATTCTTCTCTTGCCCCCATTGAGTGCCACTTCCCAGTCCTGGCTTTCCCCCCATTTAGCCAGGCTAGGAGGGGGGTGTGGGGCAGGGGTCTTGGGTTTCCATCTCCAGTTAAAGCCTTTTAAAGCCTTGGAAGAGACTGGGAGGAGGGCTTCCACAGCCCTCCATTTAGTGTCTGCATTGGTGCCTGGAAATGCTCCTGACCCCCAACCTCAAAGGGTTGACCCCCAACCACAATGCTTAGAATTGGCTGTGTGCAAGTACGTGGCCCAGGCAACACCTGGATGTTTTGCTGTTCTACCATCCTTGTGGGAGTTGTCTCTTTATGTCCACACATGGGGAGCTGGAGCTGACAGAGGGAGCTCATCCATGCTTTCCGTGTATTTGAACCTCCAACCTCTTGGTCTTCAGTCCTGCCAGCACAAGGGTTTAACCTATTGCACCATTGGGGGCTCCTAATGCTTAGGTAAACTGACCAAATTGATTTATTTTCTTCATGTAAACATTGTTTACCGTAGTTAAACAAAACAGAATATGGGTCAATGTACAGATTTCTCAACTAGAAGCGTGTTTGTGTTTCCCTTTTATACATACAAAATATGAAATATAAACATAAGCCCAGCTCCCCATTTTCTCCTAAAGCCTTTCACAATTGTAATTGGGGGGGGGGGGTCTCCAAGACCTCGGTGTCAGGAGTTTAATACTTTGGAAGAGACCCTGGAGGCAGTTTTGGATCTCTTCTCCCCTGTCTCTCATTGAGTGAGTGTCTACCCCAACCCTTTAAGGAAGGAAAGGGCAAGCCCAGGCCCCGGCGGCCAGATTTGGCCCCTTGGACTCTTTTCTCAGGCTCTCCTCTCTTACACCATCACATTCTTCTTTCCCTCTCCTTCCCTTCTGCTTTCTCCTTCCATCTTTCCTTCCCTTCCACCCTTTCGTCCTTCTCTCCTTCCGTCTTTCCTCCCTCCTTTCCTCTTTCTCCTTCCTTACTTCCCATTTGTCTTTACTTCCTTCTCTTTCCTCCCTCCTTCCTTTCTCCCTCTCTCCATTCGCTTCCACTCTTTCATCCTTCCTTATCTTTTCCCCACCTCCTTCTCTTCCTTCCTTCCTTCCCTTCCCCCTTTCGTCCTTCCTTCCTTCCCTCTTTCCTCCTTCCTTCTTTCTCTCCCTCTTTCTTCTTCCTTCCTTCCCTTTTGGCTTTCCTTCCTCCTCTCTCCCTCCCTCCATTCTTTCCCATCCTTCTCTTCCTTCCTCCCTTCCCTCTCTTTCCTCCTTCGTTTCTTCCATTTTGTTTCTTTCCTTCTCTCTGTTCTCCCTCCCTCCATTCCCTTCCATCCTTCTCTTCCTCTCCTCTCCTCCCTCGCTTCCTTCGTTTCTTCCCTTTTGTTTCTTTCCTTCTCTCTTTCCTCCTTCCCTTCCTCCATTCCCTTCCATCCTTCTCTTCCTCTCTTCTCCTCTCTTCCTTCCTTCCTTCGTTTCTTCCCTTTAGTTTCTTCCCTCTCTCCTTCCATTCCCTTCCACCCTTCTCTTCCTCTCCTCCCTCCCTTCGTTTCTTCCCTTTTATTTCTTTCCTTCTCGCTTTCCTCTCTCCCTCTCTCCCTCCATTCCCTTCCATCCTTCTCTTCCTCCCTTCCCTTTTGTTTTTCTTTCCTTCTCTCTTTCCTCCATCCCTCCCTCCCCTCCATTCTCTTCATCCCTCCTCTTTTTCCTTCCTCCTTTCCTCCTGGGGGATGCTTAGCTGGGAGAAGAGAAGGTTGAGAGAGAACATGAGAACCATGTTTCCAGATCCCAAAGCAGGCCCAGATTACCCATAAGGCCACCCGAGGCCATGGCCTCGGGTGGCGCATTTGGAGGGGGGGCGGTATTTCCGGGCCTGAAAGAAGGGGTGAAGGAAGGAGTGGCGCCCGCCTGCGCGAGGGACAACAAGGAGCCGGGGGGAAGTCCCACCGCCCTTAGGGCGATTGACGCGGCTTCCCCCGCTATTGCCCCGCTCGCGTGAGCGGGCGCCACTCCTTTTTTCAGTGAAGGGAGGAGGGGCGCCGGTGCGAGTGCGGTGGCAGCGGGGGAAGCCGCATGAGTCGCCCTAGGGGTGGGACTTCCGGTGGCGCCTTGTCCGTCACACCGGCAACGGCTCCGCCCCTCCTCCCTTCACTGAAGGGAGGGGGTGGAACCGGCATGACGGACAAGGCGCCGCTGGAAGTCCCACCCCTAAGGTGACTCACGCGACTTTCGCCGCCGCCGCCCCGCTCGCCCGTGCCCCAAATACGAGCGGGACGGCAGAAGCCGCGTCAGTCTCCCTAGGGGCGGGACTTCCAGCTGTGCCTTGTCCGTCACACCGCCCCCCCGCAAGAGGCCCCACCCCCCGGGGGCGGCATTTAGACAGGGGGGCCTTGGGCGGCACAGTCCGCTAATCAGGGCCTGTCCCAAAGGGTGCCCCATTGAGAAGGGGGGGGGACTGCCTTCCTGCTGCTCTAGAGACCAGGGCACAAGAAGGGAGCAATGGATTCAAATGGCAGCAGGGAAAGACATTCGACTGAAAAGATGAGGAAGAACTTCCTGGAAGTTGTCCTAGGTGGCCTGGGCGTGTGGTGGAGTCTCCTTCTCTGGAGGCTTCCCGACAGAGGCTGTCTTTTGGGAGTGCTTTGATTGTGCCTTCTTACGTGGCAGGGGGTTGGGCTGGGTGGTCCTTGGGGGTCTCTTCCCGCTCTAGGATTCTCTATCAGGAGCAGGCAACACCGGGTCTCGTGGACACACTTCTTCTCACCTGTCCACCATCTCATCCTGACCAAGACCAACCCTTTTGGGTCTAAACTTTCCCCATCTTTCCTTGACTTTGTGCCTCCAAAGAGAAGAGGAAGGGGAGGAGAGGGGAAGGGGATCCCTGGTAGTCAATGGGGAAAGAGCAAAGGAGCCTGGCATGCCAATGCAGTTTGGGGGGGGGGAGTCCATCTTCAGGGTCAGAGGTCTAGTTTTTTGGTGCCACTTCCCATCTCTCTTTCTATTCCCAGGTGAGGATGAAGAGGACCCTCCGAATGAGTGGCCCCCGGAGGAGCAGCCCCCAACAGAGGAAGCACCCGGGAGGCGCAGCTGGGGAGGGGCCATTGTGCCGGAGCCCCTCCTCGCTGACGAAGATTGGCAGGTGCCTTGCGTCCCCAAGTCCCCCAGGTGAGCCATCCCAGGAAAGGAGGGGAACCAATGGGGATGTTGTATTCCAAGCCGCCAGGAAAAGTCTTCTGACTTTAAAATATCACACAGCTGAGTAAAAATGCAAGCAGTTTATTGAAGATAATAATAATCAAAGCATTGGCAGTGAAAACACTTCACAGAAAACAGGCAAATCCAAGTAGGTAGGAAAATAAGCAGGAACAAACAATCCAGGAAATACCGTATATACTCGAGTATAAGCCGACCCAAATATAAGCCAAGGCACCTAATTTTACCACAAAAAAACTGGGAAAATGGATTGACTCGTTTATAAGCCGAGGGTGGGAAATAAGCCAAGGCACCTAATTTTACCACACTGGTACAAAAACTGGTTTAAAATGGATTGACATTAATGGGGTTATTATAATTTGCTAGGTAGGTCTGGGACCAAATGCAGCAGCTATTGGTAAATTTGAAAATAAAAATAGATACCAATACAATTACATTAATTGAGGCATCGGTAGGTTAAACATTTTTGAATATTTACATAAAACTGTAATTTAAGATAAGACGGCTCAACTCTGATTAAACCATTCTGACCTTCTTCAATGTAAATGTGCTTGCGTATCCTTCCAATAAAAATAAAGTAAAATAATAAAGATGTTAATAATAATAGAGTAAAATAATGGAAATGTAATAATAACAGCAGTAGTAGAGTAAAATAATGGAAATGTAACATTAATAATAGTGTAAAATAATAAATGTAATAACAATAATAAAGTAAAATAATAAATGTAATAACAATACATGTATTATGTATTTATAACAGAGTAAAATAATAAATAACCTTGACTCGAGTATAAGCACCGGGAAGTGGTGCAGCTGGCTAAGTGTCAGCTGCATAAGATCTCTCTGACCTGTAGGTCATGAGTTCGAGGCCTGCTCAGGTCAGGGTGGGTGCCTGACCTTAAGTGTAGCCTGCTGTCGACCTTTGCAGCCCAAAAGACAGTTCATTTGTCAAGTAGGAGATAAAGGTACCACATTAAGTGGGGAGGCAAATTTTGACTGATTTATGAGCCCATTAGGAACTCCAGGAATCGCTGAAAGGAATGCGGAAGAACAACAAAGGAAGCTGGAAAACGCTGAGAGAGATGAGGAGTGCGTGAGCTCCCCCTGGTGGCCAGAAGTCTGTCACAAGTTTACCAGAAAAATTGCCTCTTGTTCGTCTTTGTTCGTCTATGTTCGTCAATATATGTATATATGATAAAAACTGCAGGGATTGTCTGCAATGTATATGTACTGTAATCCTTCGGGGTGAGAAGAGCGGAATATAAATGAAGTAAATAATAAATAAATAAATAAGCCAAGAGGGACTTTTACAGCCTAAAAAAAAGGTCTGAAAAACTAGACTTATACTCGAGTACATACAGTAAGTTCATCAGAGTTCATGAAAAACTAGCATAGGAACTTCCAAGGTAAAATTTCAAACTTGGATCATGGACTCAAACAAGGCTACAAGGTTCAGGACAAATGTCTTAATTCAATCCCAATGTTGCTTCGTCTGGCTACAGATTCTGTACTTGCCACTTTTATCCCCTATATCCCAAGCCGCCAGAAAAGGGTTTCTTTGCAGCCTTGACTCTCTTATCAGTTTCCTGGCCTCAGGCCCCTTCCTTTCCCCCCTCAGCTGCTTAAGCAGCTGAGGGGGAAAAGGAAAGGGCCCGAAGCCAGGAATGGTGGGAGTTGAAGTCCAAAACATCTGGAGAGAAGGCCCAAGTTGGACCAAGCCAGTCTCCGTCCTTTGCCAACTGCCTTTTCTGTTGCAGGGATGCCAGCCTCATCCTGGAGGCCGTGAAGCGCAACCAGTTCATGCGCTGCCTGGGCGACGGACAGGACCAGCCGCTGGTGGAGAGCTTCACCCCACAAGAGTGCCTCCCGGGGCAGAACGTGGTGGCCGAGGGGGACGACGGCAGCGCCATGTACATCGTGGCCGGTGAGGGGCTCACAATGGAAGAGTGTGTGCATGATGTGGGTGAGAAGGATAAGTGGCTAAGGGGCAACTCATCAGGCAGAACCACCACTGGTATCTTCTTACTGCCTGGGGGCATCCTTTGTTGAAAGGTGATTCGCTGTCCCCGATTGTTTATTGTCTGGAGCTCCCCTGTCTTTATTTACTGTTCTGATGTTAGACC
Organism: Anolis apletophallus; assembly: GCA_030556195.1. Taxonomy (NCBI): domain Eukaryota; kingdom Metazoa; phylum Chordata; class Lepidosauria; order Squamata; family Anolidae; genus Anolis; species Anolis apletophallus. The sequence goes on along the minus strand of JARBWK010000003.1, from coordinate 3,306,682 downwards.
ATTGGCTATCTTGATTAGCATTTAATGGCCTATCAGTTCTCAAGGGGTGTCTTCTTACTGCCTGGGGGCATCCTTTGTTGAGAGGTGATTAGCTGTCCCTGATTGTTTATTGTCTGGAGCTCCCCTGTCTTTATTTACTGTCCTGATTTTAGACTATTGGCTATCTTGATTAGCATTTAATGGCCTATCAGTTCTCAAGGGGTGTCTTCTTACTGCCTGAGGGCATCCTTTGTTGAGAGGTGATTAGCTGTCCTCGATTGTTTATTGTCTGGAGCTCCCCTGTCTTTATTTACTGTCCTGATTTTAGACCATTGGCTATCTTGATTAGCATTTAATGGCCTATCAGTTCTCAAGGGGTGTCTTCTTACTGCCTGGGGGCATCCTTTGTTGAGAGGTGATTAGCTGTCCCCGATTGTTTATTGTCTGGAGCTCCCCTGTCTTTATTTACTGTCCTGATTTTAGACCATTGGCTATCTTGATTAGCATTTCATGGCCTATCAGTTCTCAAGGGGTGTCTTCTTACTGCCTGAGGGCATCCTTTGTTGAAAGGTGATTAGCTGTCCCCGATTGTTTATTGTCTGGAGCTCCCCTGTCTTTATTTACTGTTCTGATGTTAGACTATTGGCTATCTTGATTAGCATTTAATGGCCTATCAGTTCTCAAGGGGTGTCTTCTTACTGCCTGGGGGCATCCTTTGTTGAGAGGTGATTAGCCGTCCCCGATTGTTTATTGTCTGGAGCTCCCCTGTCTTTATTTACTGTCGTGACTTTAGGATGATTAGCATTTAATGGCCTACCAGTTCTCAAGGGGTGTCTTCTTACTGCCTGGGGGCAACCTTTTTTGAAAGGTGATTAGCCGTCCCCAATTGTTTATTGTCTTGTCTGATTTTAGACCAGCTACCTTGATTAGCATTTAACGACTTAGCAGTTCTGCATCCTTTGTTTATTGTCTTTACCGTCCTGATTTTTAGACCATTGGCTACCTTGTGTCTTCTTACTCCTTTGTTGAAAGGTGATTGTCCCCGATTGTTTATTGTCTGGAGCTCCCCTGTCTTTATTTACTGTCCTGATTTTAGACCATTGGCTACCTTGATTAGCATTTAATGGCCTAGCAGTACTCAAGGGGTGTCTTCTTACTGCCTGGGGCCATCCCCACTAAGTAGGAAGAGACCACATGGGCCATCTAGTCCAACCCTTTGCCATGCAGTGAAACCACAATCAAAGTATCCTTGGCAGGTGACTTATTTGGAGGCTTTTAAACAGGCTGGTATACTTAGATTGTGATTTTCCTGCATGGCAGTGGGTTGGTTTAGATCAGGGGTCCTCAAACCTTTTTTAACAGAGGGCCAGGTCACAGCCCCTCAAACTGTTGGAGGGCCAGATTATAATTTGAAAAAACAAAACAAAACAAAACATGAATTCCTGTGAACACTGCACATATCTTATTTGTAGTGCAAAAACACTTTAAAACAAGACAATAATTAAAACGAAGAACAATGTTAACAAATGTAAAGTTATTAGTATTTCAATGGGAAGTGTAGGCTTGCTTTTGGCTGATGAGATAGGGTTGTTGTTGTTGTTGTTGTTGTGTGCTTTCAAGTCATTTCAGGCTTAGGTTGACCCTGAGTGAGGACTTAGGTTGACCCGTGGTCTCGATGGCCCATGTGGCCTCTTCCAACTCTATGATTCTATGATTCTATTTTTATTTATTTATTTATTTAATTTTATTGACAGTATTTATATTTTGCCCTTCTCACCCCACAGGGGACTCAGGCCGGATTACAATGTACACATACATGGCAAACATTCAATGCCATAGACATACAACACATATAGACAGACAGTCAGAGGCTATTTAACATTCCAACTCTTTCTGGCCACCAGGGGAGCTGTTGCTTCACCGCCCATCTGTGACACTGATGAAGTACTTCCGCATTCCCCGCATGCTTGCTGGAGATTTTTATGGACTCGTAAATCAGTTAAATTAACCTCCCCACAAAGTGGTACCTTATTTTCCTACTTGACAGATGCAACTGTTTTTCAGGCTGCAAAGGTCGACAACAAGCTACACAAATTGGTCGGAAGCTCACTCCGACCCAGGCTGGCTTCTAACTCACGACCTTTCGATCAGTAGTGATCTTAATGCAGCTGACTCCCAGCCAGCTGTGCCACAGTCCCGGTTGTTGTTGTTGTTGTTGTTGTTGTGTGCTTTCGAGTCATTTCAGGCTTAAGTGGACCTTGAGTGAGGGCCAGGTAAATGACCTTAGTTTGAGGAGCCTTGGTCTAGAACAGTGGTTCTCAACCTTCTTAACGCCGCGACCCCTTAATACAGTTCCTCATGTTGTGGTGACCCCCAACCATAACATTATTTTCGTCGCTATTTCATAACACTAATTTTGCTACTGTTATTAACCGTAATGTAAATATCTGACATGCAGGATGTATTTTCATTCAATGGACCAAATTTGCCACAAATACCTAAATTTGAATACTGGTGGGGTTGGGGACAGGTTGATTTTGTCATTTGGGACTTGTAGTTGCTGGGATTTATAGTACACCTACCATCAAAGAGCATTTTGAACTCCACCAATGATGGAATTGAACCAAACTTGGCACACAGAACTCCCATGACCAACAGGAAATACTGGAAGGGTCTGATGGGCACTGAGTTTGGGAGTTGTAGTTCACCTATATCCAGAGAGCACTGTGGACTCAGACAATGATAGATCTGGACCAAACTTGACACAGATACTCAATATGCCCAGATGAGAACATTGGTGGAGTTTGGGGAAAATAGACCTTGACATGTGTGAGTTGTATTTTCTGGGATTTATAGTTCACCAACAATCAAAGAGCATTCTGAAGCCCACCAACAGGAGAATTGGGCCAAACTTCCCACACAGAACCCCCATGACCAACAGAAAATACTGGGTTTTCTGATGGACTTTGGAGACCCCTCTGACATTCCCTCACGACCCCCCCCAGGGGTCCCGACCCCCAGGTTGAGAAACGCTGGTCTAGAAGATGGCCCATGTGGCCTCTTCCAACTCTATTATTCTATGATTCTATGACTCTGAGGCAGAGAGTTCCAATGCTGAATAGCTCTTCTTACAGTCAGGAAATTCTTCCTTATGTTCAGATGGAGTCTCCTTTCCTGTCATTTGAACCCTTGGCTCCATTGAGTCCTAGTCTCCAGCCAGGCAGCAGAAAACATGCCATGCTCCCTCTTCCTTAAGACACCCTTTCACACACATATATATACACGTCTTCTCTCAACCTTCTCTTCTGAGGCTAAGCAAGTCCTGCTCTGTAGGATGCTCCTCAGGGGGACTCATGGTCTCCAGGCCACCTTTGATCCTTTGAGTCTCCCTCTTCCTCGGGACTCCTTCCAGCGTCTCAACATCTCATTTGAACTGTGGACCCAGAATTGGGCATAGTGAGAGTCCAGGTCTGATGAAAGCAGGATAGAGATGCCCCATGTCTTCCCTCAATCCATACGCTAGATTCCTTTGGAGGCAGCCCAAAATCCCATTGGCTTTTTGAGCTGCTATATGATCACACTCTGCCTTGTTGTCCGCTGGAGAAGAGAAGCCTGGGAGGAGGAGGCACGAGAAGAGGTGCCGTTGAGGAGGACGGGACAACCTTGTTTTCTGCAGCTCCAGAGACTAGGAAACGATGGGTCAATAGATGCAAATTCCGGGAAATGAGATTCCATCTGAGCCAGAGCTTTCCAAACCGAGTGTTGCTACGCGTTTGTGTGTTGGCGGCATTGTGTAGGCGTCTCGCACCAATGTAGCAAGAAACCTCTGAGTCTAGGTGAAATAAGCAAAAAAATCATAATATTTTTAGAAACAGTTTCATGAGATCTCCATACACTTAGTGCTTATTATATATTGTATTTACATATAATATTGATAATATTATAATGTAATACAATATAATAATACTACTTATAATATGATATTATAATTATATATTTTATATTACATGTCATATTACTAATAATATGACAGTATAATGTTATAGTACAATGTAATATATAATATTAATATTGTGCTATGGCAATAATATAATATATTGCATTTACATTTTACTTGTAAGCCGCTCCGAGTCCCCTTCGCGGTGAGAAGGGCGGCAGATAAATGTCGTAAATAAATGAATGAATAAATAAATTTGTTATTTACAGCTTAAGTACAGGAAGAGGAAGGAAGGAAAAGGGAGAATGGAGGAAAGAAGGGGAGAGGGGGGAGGAAGGAAGGAAAGAAGGAAAGGGTGAAGGGGAGAAAGGAAGGAAGAGGGAGAATGGAGGAAATAAGGAAGGGGAGAGAGGGAGAGAAAAGGAAGGAGAGAAGGAAAGAATGGAAGAATTCCTGCAGCATGCTGGGAAACTGAGGCCTGGGCTGCTCTGGAGAGCCAGATGCAATCATGAAAAGAGCCACATCTGGCTCGCGAGCCATAGGTTCCCTACTCCTGCCTTACACCAAGGCATTCGGAGGAGTAACTCACAGGCACACCCTACTGGCTTTGCTTAGTCATTGCATTCCTTTAACTCTTTCAGTACCTGTACATCACTTTTTGTAAATAAAAATACACAGTTAATTTCCAATGTTTCTGACAACCTCATGGACCATCAAGTCCAGTCAGGAGCCAAGAAGCATCCTCTCCTGACGTTCACCTGCATCTGTGGCAGGTCTCCTCAGAGGTTTGTTCAGAGGTTTGTTGGGGATGAGGCAGGTGGTGTGTGTCTATCTATCTATCTATCTATCTATATATCTATGGAGTTTCCAGGGTGGGACACTCCACAGATATGTTTGAAGCGAGTGTAAATGTTGGAAATAGCAAGCTTGAATAGCACTGAGTAACCATAAAGCTGCAAAGTCAATCAGTGATGGTATTTGCATAGAGCAGGGGTGCTCATTATGGTGATCGGGAGCACCTAGGTGATCTTTGGCCCTCTTCCAGGTGATCTTTGGGTCTCACCAGCCGGATGGCGCACTCCTGCCATGCGCGTGCACGTGCGCTCCCGCCACCGCCTTTGCGGGGATTCTTTTGCCAAAATGAGGCTTTAGTGGGCGGGCCCTGATGCTCATCTTGCCATGCACGGAGTGGTGATATGACCGCCCATTGGTTGCTGCTGGGGGGGGGAGTAAGGCGAAGGCACGCGCACTGATAGGATGCGAGGCTGTGGGAAGGATGGAGGGAATGTGTGTGTGTGTGTGTGAGAGAGAGAGAGAGCCAAGGAGAGAAGAAAGAGATCTGGAGAACTTTTTCGGATCCTTTTGGCAGGCAGGCAGGCGGTTGCTGGAAGGAGAGAGGGAGGCTCCAGCCTGACGTGGGTCCCTCTCTCGGTTGGGTTTCCTGGCCCAGGCAGCAGTCAGGCGGCCCCTCTTCCCAGCCCTGCACCTTCTGAGCCGCCGCTGAAGCCATATCTGGCCGGAGCGCTGGCGGGTGTGCCTATAAATACCCTGCTGCTGCGTGCGTGGGAGGGGCCTGCTGTGCACGCAAGAAGCAGGACGGGATGGGGACTTCCTGCTTTGCGAAAGCACGCAGCAGGAAGGAGGAAGGCAACGAAGACATTAAGAGAGAACGCGCGCGCAGGCGAGTGCATGCGGCGGCGAGTTCGTGGGCAGGCAAGAAAGAAGCCCCATGCGGATGGAAGGCTGCAGTAGGAGCGTGTGCGCGCACGTGTGCGCGCACGCTCACATGCACAACAGGTGATCTTATCCACTTGATTGTTCAGATAGTAGCTCACATGATGAAAAAGTGTGGGCACCCCTGGCATAGAGGTAGCCTGGCCTCTGCTGCCTGGAGGCATCCTCTGTTTGGGAGGTGTTAACTAGTTGACACCTCACAAACAGAAGATGCCTTTAGGTGACAGAAGCCAGGCTACCTCCTATTAACACCTCCCAAAAAGAGGCAAGACTACCTGCATGCAGATACCCTCACTGATTGACTTTGCAGCTTCATAGCTACTCATTGCTATTCAAGCTTGCTCATTGCAACATCCACAATTGCTTTACATAGACAGGGGTTCGTTCTCCCATCCTGGACATTCAACAGATAGATAGCTACGCACTCCACTTGCCTCACTACCAACAAACCTCTTGAGGATGCCTGCTACAGATGCAGGTGAAACGTCATGAGGGAATGCTACTGGGACATGGCCAGACAGCCCAAAAAACTCACAGCAACCCAGTATTAGCATTATTTATATTCCTCCCTCATGACTGGAGCACAAGGTGGACTGCAAATTAGCACGCCTCCGACACACTTAAAAACATGCAAAAGGTCAACACTAAAATGAACAAACCTCATTCAGACCATTTGTGACGGAGGAAAGGGGCCGCTAAGGAAACCGAGGCAGAGAGGAAGGCCAACGAAGATGCCCTTTAAAGGCCAGATGACCGCTAGGGGATGTTGTTGTTGTTGTTGTTGTTGTTGTCTGAGCTAAGAAGGTCAGGAGCGCCCCTGAGCTGGTGCAGAGGGCTTTCCACGACTCACCCCAAAGTTCTCAATGGGTTCTAAGGAAGCCGTCGAGTCCAAGATGGCCACAACTCTTAAGGTGTCTTTTGGGCAGCTGCTGCTTTTGCACCCCATCCAAGAAAAGCAAAGGGCTTATTGGTGTGTGTGTGTGTGTGTGTGTAGGGGGAGGGGGTGCTTATGAATAAAGATGGGGAGGAAGCTTGAGCATCGGATTTTCTGGTCCTCCAGTTTCCTGACATCCGCACAAAGCTCCTGGAGGAAGCGGTTCAGGCCTATGGGTTAACGCGTCGTTGCTATGCAAATGAGATGCAGATCCATCTTTCATCTCTTTCCTAAGTACCAGGGAGAGCCAACTTTGGGATGCACGAAGGTGAAGCAGCTGGAACATAAACTCTGAAATCTGGCAAGTGGGAAAGCGGGAGAAAGCATTGGAGTAGATCAGGGCTTCTTGAATTTTTGGCCTGAGATATGTTTACGTGAACACAGGTAAATAGGTATATCAAACAGGCACAACAACCAAACATTTGCTGATATGGATCAGCATTGGAAAGGCTCACCTAAGAAGTGGATTCTCCGTTTTTAATGAAGCACAGCTGAAGTGTCCATTGCAATCACTGCACAACAGATTTAGTGTCAATGCCGACAACAGCCACTAGGTGGCATTCAGAAACCTTTACTCTTGTCAACCTTGTCCTGAGCCCAACACCGAGCTAAAGGGACCCATAGTTTGAGAAGCAGTGGAGAGCAAACTTGGGCCCTCTGGTGTTTTGGACTCCGGGTGTTATGGGCAAGGAGAGCGACTCTTTTTAGTTTGGCAAGGCCAACAGTTGGTTCGTTACAAAGACATCCATCAAGCAGTGTATCTACACCAGGGGTGCCCACACTTTTTCAGCACGCAAGCTACTTATAATAAAACCAAGTCAGAAAGATCTACCTACCTCCTCAAGGCTGGAGAGGGGAGGGGGCGGGGCTTGTGCAGTCTGGCTCCGCCCCCTCTGGCTTCAGCTCTACCAGCAGCTTCTCCAGGATTGAGGATGGCAATGCCAAGCCAGCCTTGTGCTAGATATACCACCACTGGCTTGGCATTGCTATCCGCAAGCCTGGAGAAGCTGCTGGTAGAGCGGAAGCCAGGGGGTGGAGCCAGGCCACGCCAAGCCCCACCCCCGCCCCCTCTCCTCTGGCTTTGGAGCTCCCAGCAGCTTCTCCAGGTTTGAGGATGACAATGCCAAGCCAGTGGTGGCATAGCTAGCATAAGGCTGGCTTGGCACTACCATCCTCAAGCCTGGAGAAGCTGCTGAGAGTGCCGAAGCCGGGGAGGGGGCGGAGCCAAGTCACGGCAAGCCCTGCCCCCTCTGAGAAGCGCCCCTTTCGGCTGGGATCGACCTCCTTTGGTCCCGGGATCGACTGGTCGATCGCGATGGACTTCCTGGGCAGCCCTGATCTACACTGTAGAAACACTGTTAGTTTGACCCCACTTTAACTACTATGGAATCCTGGGAGTTGTAGCTTGGTAAGATGCAGTTCTTACCAAGAAGCGACTGCATACGTGGACATCACTTGATGGGCAATGTAGTAATCATAGAGAGAACATAACCAGAAGCAAAAGATGGAAAAGCTCCACGATCTCTGCCAAAAGAAGACCAGGAGCAGATTGTGGCTCAAACTAGAATTGCACTATTAAATCTAATTGACTAGGGCTGGAAGAACTCCGAAATAAAGCCAGGGATATTGGGTGCATCTACACTGTTGAATTAATAGTTTTGCACCACTTTCTCTATTATGACTCCATGCTATGGAATCGTGGGAGCTGTAGCTTCACAAAACCTACAGCCTTCTCTTCCGTAGAGGACAAATGCCTTGCCAAACTGCAGTTCCCACAATTCCTTGAGCAATTAAAGTGAGATAGAACTGCATTAATTCTACAGTGTAAATCAGGCATGGGCAAACTTTGGCCCTCCAGGTGTTTTGGACTCCAGTTCCCACAATTCCTAACCGCCTGCTGGGATTGTGGGAGTTGCAGTCCAAAACACCCGGAAGGCCATGCCTCCTCTTAACCCAGAGATCCAGACCTCTTGAGCCAGGGAATGGCCTATTAGCATTATGTTTATGTCTTCTCCTTCTCTTTGTCCCCTTGGCAGAGGGAGAGCTGCGGGTGACGCAGAAGGGGCGCCAGCTGCGCACGCTGCTCCCGGGGGACGTCTTCGGGGAGCTGGCCGTCCTGTACAACTGCCGGCGCACGGCCACCGTCACAGGTGAGGAGAGAGAGCTGCATGCATGCGCATGCCTATGTGTTTGAGACTTGTGCAAGCAAACAATGCTGGCAATCCTCCTGGCATCGTTGGTGTGGAAATTACATCAGTTGCACCTGCTACCTGAGATGGCTGCCATTCCCCACTGCAAGGTGTCCTTCTGCTCATGTGTTGGCTCATGCTCTCTCTTCATGTGTTCCCCACATCTGTGGCTTTTCTCTATCAAGTGACTGGTCCATTTTTGTTGTTGTGGGTGAAATCCCCACACCTGGACATGTGTCAGATGTGGGATCTGCTCTGTTTGGCTCTCACTCCCCTTTAATACCTTGTTCCAGCTGAAGGGAAGTCTGCAAAACACCAGGCTTGTGACTGTTGCAAGGTGTTCTTTTGCTAATCCTTGCGTTGGAACATGTTCTCTCTCTCTCTCCGTGCTTTTCCTTTTCCAAAATGTATGTTGACTCCGTATTGTTAAAGGCTTTCATGGCTGGAATCACTGGGTTGCTGTGAGTTTTCTGGGCTGTCTGGCCACGTTCCAGAAGCATTCTCTCATGACGTTTTGCCCACATCTATGGCAGGCATCCTCAGAAGTTGTGAAGTCTGTTGGAAACAACCTCACATTGGTTTGGTATTTTAAGTTACTTTATTTTTTGATTTTGTTGTGTTCTTGTGTTATATTGTGTTTACTGTATTGATGGGCGTGGCCTTAAGTAAGCCGACCCGAGTCCCCTCGGGGAGATGGTGACGGGGTACAAATAAAGTTGCTTATTATTATTATTATCGAGGCAAGTGGGGTTTAGATCCCTGTGCAATGATATCCAGGTGGGAGAAAGAGCTCTTGTCTGTTGGAGGCAAGTGTGACTGTTGCAAATGGTCAGCTTGATTAGCATTGAAAGGCCTTGTAGCTTCAAAACCTGGATGATTCCTGCCTGGGGGAATCCTTTGTTGGAAGGTGTTAGCTGGCCCTGATTGAGAAGCATTGTCTCTTGATGTTTCGCCTGCATCTATGGCAGGCATGCTCAGAGACTGTGAGGTCTGTTGGAAACGAGGCAAGTGGGGCTTATATATCCCCTCTCTTGCCTAGTTTAGGAGCTCCCGGTGGCACAGTGGGTTAAAGCGCTGAGCTGCTGAACTTGCTGACCGAAAGGTCGCAGGTTTGAATCTGGGGAGTGGCGTGAGCTTTCACTTTTAGCCCCAGCTTCTGCCAACCTAGCAGTTTGACAACATGCAAATGTGAGTAGATCAATAGGTAGTGTTCCAGCGGGAAGGTAACGGCGCTCCATGCAGTCATGCCAATGACCACATGACCTTGCAGGTGTCTATGGACAACGCCGGCTCTTTGGCTTCGAAATGGAGATGAGCACCAAAGTCCCAGACACAACTGGACTTAATGTCAGGGAAAAACCTTTACCTGCCTAGTTTCCAACCCCACTTCCCTAGTTTCCAACAGGGCTCACAACCTTGGAGGATGCTTGCCATAGATGTGGGAGAAACGTCAGGAGGGAATGCTTCTGGAACATGGCCAGGCAGTTCGGAAAACTCACAACAACCCTGTGTCGACTCTGTTTTTTGGGGGGGGGGGTGACACCATGACTCACTTTTAGAGCGTAGCCTCAGTTTTTGGGAAACAGCAACAAAACTGAGCCTTTTGGCTTTCATGATGCGCTGAGCACATTATGCACTTGTTAGTGTTTATGGGCTCGGTGTTTCTTTGTCGATTTGGCTGTGAAGGATGAACATGGCTGCCTGTCGGGAATTTTATGCGCTAATTTAATCGCACAATGCGCGGCACTTAACGACTCCCATCCATCTTAATGTGATTATTAGCTTGAGCAGGGACTCCAGGCGGTGTTCTTTCGGTGAAGGGACACGGGCCCTAAAGTGTCGTGGCGAATGCACGGGGAGCCTTGGCAAAAGCAGGGTGGGCTGAGTGGGTGGCACGCATTGCCTCCCTCCTTCCCTTTCCTCTCGTTGGCATTCAAGGCCTCTGCAAGTGACGGATGCGGGGGCATCCATGGTGTCGTTGCCATGGGAATGGCACCGCCGCGTCTCCGCTGGTGGCTGGAGATGGTGGCCCACCCAGCGGGACCGCTTGCCCACCCGCCCTCTTCTCCTTCTTCTCCTTCCTCTTGGCAGCCCCTTCCTCTCCATTCCCCAATCTTTCCAGAGCACCCTCCTTCCCTTGCATGGTGTGCCTTCGGAAACATTGCTTGCTGCTGCCTCTGCTGCCATTGGGCTTCCTTTCCCTTTTGTCTTCGGCATCAATCACAATGCAAAAAAAAAAGTTAATGGCAAAGACGCAACCCACACAGAGCGGAGGAAGAGCAAGCGGTGGCAAATTGCGCTCCTTCTTCGCAGAGCACTAGGGAGACGGGGCTGTGACAGTCGGGCTTTGTGTTGAGTGCGCAAAGGAGAGTAAGAGAAAGGCGGTGGGAAGGCTCCCAACAGAGAAGCCAGCCTGCCTGAAGGCCTGCTTTCCTTGGCACAATGGAAAGGTATTGATGGTGGTTCACCTGGCAACCGCAGGTAGGGCCAATGTGCCAGGCCATAGGATACGTTGCAAGGAGGAGCTGCATGCCTTAACTGTTGCTTCAAGTCATGGACAACTCCGAGGGTTGGACTAGATCAGTGTTTCCCAACCTTTTTTGAGCCGCAGCACACTTTTTACATTTGCAAAATCCTGGGGCACACCACCAACCAAAATGACGCAAAATGACACTCTAACACAGTAATACATATAGTTAATATGTTTTTAAATGTATTTATGCACTCAGTGTGAAGCCTGGGCCTGTTTCGATGAACACAACATAGATATCCTGGCAGGAATGGCAGAAAGACACACACGAAGGTCTTGCTCAACAGCTGACAGCCTCTCTCTGTGTTTAGAAAAAATGTGTCCATTTAGCTTCAAAGCAGTCTACTGGTACTGTTCTGATGCATCAATATACCTCAGGGCTGTCCAACTGGCGGCCCTGGGGCCGTACACGGCCCCCCAGCCTGTTGGCTCCGGCCCCAGCTATGCCCCCAGCCGCCATTTTTAATTTTTTTTAAAAAAAATAAATGGCGGCCGGGGGGGTGGGGAGGCGGGGCAGGGAGGAGGAAGTGAGCCAGCTCCTCCTCCCTGCACCACCCTCTTTTTCCCTCTCGCCGGCGCCGATGCAAACCGGTTTGCATCGGCGCCGCGAGAAAGGGACAGGGTGGTGCAGGGAGGAGGAAGAGAGCTCCTCCTCCCTGCACCGCCCTCTTCTTCCCTCTCTCCGGAGCCGATGCCTTGGAAGGGAGGGGGGTCCCCCTCAGCGCCTCCCTCCCTTCCAAGGCATCACGGCAGCGGCAAAAACTCCCCCGCCAGCCTGGATGGCTGGGGGGAAGCGAGAAGCGGCGCTCACTTCCCCCACGAGCCTTCCAGGTTTGGGGAAGGGTTTTCACCCGGCACTCGAGATGCCAGTGCCGGGTTAAAACCCTTCCCAAACCTGGAAGGCTGGGGAAAGCGAGGTGCTTCTCGCTTCCCCCACCAGCCATCCAGGCTGGCAGGGAGTTTTCGCCCAACTCCCGTGTCCCTCTGCTCAGAGAGACACAGGAGCCGGGCAAAAACCCTCCCCGAAGCCTGGAAGGCTGGCGGGGAAAGCGAGCGGCGCTTCTTGCTTCCCCCACCAGCCATCCAGGCTTGCGGGAGGGTTTCCCTGGGTGACATTAGGCTGGGTGACGTCAGGCGTCACCCAGCCTAACGTCACCCAGGGAAACCCTCCTGAAAATGGGCGGGCCGCGCAGGAGGCCGGCCACGCCCCCAGGAGCGGCCACGCCCCCGCTCACTGATCACCTGCGGCCCCCCAGGTGATCAGTGACACTTCTTCCGGCCCTTGGGCCGGAAGAAGTTGGACAGCACTGATATACCTCATGGAACAATTATGAGGCTTCCACCTTCAATATATATGCTCCGGTATAATTCCAGGTGAGCATTAGATGAGTCCCTCGTGTATAACTGGTGAACAGGAGAGTTGTTACACAGTCACTAGAAAGGCTATCACGTCCAGCCAATGCCAAATGTAGTAATAGTTGGTACACGAAAACGGCCGAAGGAGGCCGTGCCCCAGCCCCTTCTTCTTTGCCGCCGCCCAGCCCTTCCCCCCCCTGCAAGCAGCAGCAGGAGTTCGGCAGGAGGGGGAAGAAAGGGGGGAAGAGAGGTTTTCCCGCGGCACACCAGGTGATAGCTCACGGCACACTAGTGTGCCGCGGCACAGTGGTTGGGAAACACTGGACTAGATGGTCCGTGTGGTCTCTTCCAATTCTATTTTTCAATTATTCTAACTCAGGCATGGGCCAACTTTGGCCCTCCCTCCACCATTCCTAAGAGCCTTAGGACCCTTCATTTTCCCTCTCAGTCACTTAAGCGTTGTATCTATAAATCTATTGGGACGCCTGGGCTTCAAGCGTTAGCGATGAGTCTAGGAGGGGACCCAAGCTGCGGACCTGTGACTTCAGGAGGAGTGCAACCCCGGCGAGCACAGGTTGCCACCCTATACCCCGATCCGGCTTACGATCGACCTGTAATGCTCACCATTGCACCCAGTGGGATTCCTTCTCAGGTAATCCTCAGGTGCTTATCTGTTCTTAAGATGAAAAACACATGCCTGCATTTTAGATGGCTTAGGAATCAGCTGGTTTCCCTGTAATGGGCAGGAAGAGCACCTTAAGCTTCAGAGAGCTTGTGTTCAACCATTTCAAAGCTCCTTGCTTGAGCGGTGGTGACGTGATCATCAGCATAGATGAAACTCTCTGTCCCTTCTGATCATTTGTTAAATATTGAATGTAATAAACCTGTCTCTGGATTTCCTTGGCGCAATTGGCTGCCCTTTGTTTCTCTTTGGAGCTGGAAGAGTGTGGCTTTTCCCCAATTTCCCCTTGGGTTGCCCAACCTAGCTACACAGGGTCTCCTGATCCCATCTGATTTTGAAAGCTCAGCAGGGCCAGCTCTGGTTAATACTTGGAAGGGGTATATTTCAGAGAAAGGAAGGGGCAGAATTACTTCTGAGCATTCCTGGCCTAGGAAAACCATTCATGTTTCATCCCGTATAGACTACTGCAACGCACTCTACGTGGGGCTGCCTTTGAAGACTGTCCGGAAGCTTCAAATGGTCCAATGGATGGCAGCAAGGTTACTAACAGGAGGGGCGCTCAGGGAGCATACAACTCTTCTGTTGTGCCAGCTCCACTGACTGCCAGTTTGCCTCCAGGCACAATTCAAAGTGCTGTCTTTAGCCTATAAAGCCCTAAACGGCTCTGGCCCAACCTACCTGTCAGGCCCGGATTAAGGTCTTCGGCCGCCCGAGGCCAAGACGCCCTGCTGCGCATGTGCGGCAGCAGCCCCGGGCGCATGGCTTCCGCGCTGCCGCCTCCTCCCGTAACTGGAAGGAGGGCCCGAGGAGGTGGACGGAAGCCACACGGCACCGGCCCCACGGCTTCCGTCCACCTCGCGCCTTCCTTTTGGTCGCGGGAGGAGTAGGTGGATGGAAGGCGCGCGGCACCGTGGGGCTTCTGTCTGCCACCTCCTCCACCCCCCGCAACCAAAAGGAGGGCGCGAAGAGGAGGGCGGGACTTACTTTCCTCCTCCTCGTACCTTCCTTTCGGTCGCGGGAGGTGGAGGAGGCGGCCGATGGAAGCCCCACGGTGCCGCGCGCCTTCCGTCCACCTCC
>JARBWK010000003.1:3232264-3287264 GCA_030556195.1 Anolis apletophallus | reverse complement strand
AATGTATGTGCTGCACTGTACTGTGATAAATGTCACATGTTTATATGTCATATGTTGAACTGCAGGGATTGTCTGCAAGTATGTGTACTGTAATCCGCTCTGAGTCCCCTTCGGAGTGAGAAGAGAGGAATATAAATAAAGTAAATAATAATAATCTTATGCTGAATCTTTGATTCCAGTTGGTGACCTTCCTTCTGTCCTTTTCTGCTTGAAGGTTCTTCTTTGTTGTTTCTGTGTGGTTGTGTCTTTTTATTGTCAAACTGTTCATAGAAAACTATTACTTAAACCTATTTGTTAGTAAAGTAAGTGTTCTATACACTTATATTATATATACTTAATCTACTATGTATCTATTTCATGCTACTTCATCTTCTTCGGTGCCTCAAAGTTCACTAAACGTTAGCTTCAAGGCTCGGTTCTGAACTCCGAGAAAAAGAATCCTTGCAAACAGAATTCTCTTAGGAAATGGTTACAGAAACAGTAAACAAAGAGCTATAGGTAAAACCAAAGAAAGTTCTAACACCAGTTGAAGAATAGTTTGTAGAATGATTCATGGAGTAAAGAGCGTGCCTGTATACGTGCAATATGGCATCCATGCACAAGGGGAGAGCATGCACAACCTACCTTCCATAGGATTGAACCGAATGCAGGCATTCCTCACTGGACTTTTGGGAAATGGAAACCTCCATTGAAAGGGAACCCTTAAAACTTCGGTCCCGCAGAGCAGGCAATCAAAAGCAAAACACAACCAGTCTCCTTAGGTGAAGTAGAAAAATATTTTATTTTCAAGCGTGGCCACGCAGGGACGGAAACAGCTGAAGACATCCCCATTGGAAGGAAGAGGCAATACAGAACTGGGCACCGTGGGTAGGGTTGACGAGAGGAAGGGGGCGCGCGCTGCGGTTTCCACGGCAACGCCTGCCCGGGGATTCTGGACCCAGGCACACACTTGCAAGCATGTGACCCTGCCCAGTCAGGACAAGTGGAAACCCTATGCCTGGTTCACGCCACCGCCCCCTTACAGGGAGTCTTCGTCCCCCAAATTCACCTGAGGTTGCCAGCGCCCCCCTGGATCGTGCCACCGCCCCCCTTGGGAATGACGACTCTAAAGCATTCTGTTTCTAAAATGGAGTCTGAGTCCTGAACAATCCCAGATCTGGTCACATGGTCTGCAGTCCCTCCCACAACAAAGAGTTAAGGAAAACTGCAAACACACATATACAATACAGTAAACAATCTGAATTATATACATATAAAGTAACTAGTATAGGAGGCTTGTAGAAGGTTGCTATTTCCAACACTATGTTGTCCCCGTCCATTTCTTCTCCCACAGGTCGACGTGACCATGAACGTGGAGGGCCAGGAGAAGCACATCCGCATCCTCAAGGGTGGGGACCACTTTGGGGAGCTCTCCCTCATCCGGTAAGCTGTTTGAGGGGGCAGAAGGAGGGATGGGGGAGAGGGGATGGGATAAACTTGCTCCTCTGCTCTCGGGACTGTGACCATTTAGGGGGTTGGGGCTTGTCATGGGAGGCCCAGGTTCTTCACCCTTATTTCTTTCCCTCCCCACTTTCTGCCTGCCTGCCTGCCTACCTACTTTTTCTTGGCTGCAGTAACATCCGCCGGACGGCCAGCTGCCGAGCGCTGGAGGAGGTCACCTGCATCGCTGTCTCCAAGGAGTAAGTAGGAAGTATCTGTTCTGCTCAGGGCAGACTTCTTCACCAGTGTCCCGTTCTGGGCAAAGTAACCTAAGGGGGAGATGGAGAAGATGGGAGGAGTCCGGAGAAGGACCAAAGGTCTGGAAACTGTGAATTCCACAGAGGACTGGTTTATGGAGCTATGGGGGATGTTTAACTTGATGAAGACAAGGCTGGGAGAAGGGGACATCAAAAGCTATGTGTAAATATTGGAAAGGATGTCCCATTGAGGAAGTGACAAGCTTTGCTTTGTTTTTGTTCTGGAGACTGGGACTGCTGCGCTAGAGCCTTGAAACACCTTTTCCCCACAAACCACACTTTGTCCAGATAATCCAGAAAGTAAATGTTTATTTAGAGAAAAGTATATAAAAGTAAGCCAATTTAAAAAAGAGAATCAAAGACCCAAAAGATATTTCCAAGAGAGCCGAGAGTCCAAAATCCTTTCAAATACAGTCTCCATAGTCAGTCTATAGATATATCTATAAACATGATAGTATCAATCCAAGTCTTGCAATCTATGCCACACATGAACTAGAAACAGGAATAACTTAGAAACTTAAATACATGAATTCCAAAACTGTAAGACCAAGAACTCTGAATACAATGTTGCTCTCATAAAGAATCGTACCAGCAGTGACCACTTTAAAAGGCCTCAATCCCTCCCATGACATCATTCCTCGCACACCTGCTTCCCTCTCCTTATCTCTAAGCCTCTGGGAAAAGCGAGGCTGTCTCTGTTGTACGCTCTGCCTCTGAAGTTCCAAGTGCCTGGATCTGAACAAACATTCATCTCCCACATTTCTCTCAGCTGGCACTTCTGACAGATTTTCACGAGAACTGATTTGCTATCACCAGTCTCGTGGGAACTGCCAGGAGATTCCAAAACAACTCTCTCCAGGCCACTTCCATCCTCCTCTGGGCCTTCTGAATCTATCCCAGCATCCCTTCCTCATCTTCTGACCAGGCTACAACAGAGACTCAAATTGCAGGTTGGGAGGAATTCTACCTAAACATCAGGAAGAACTTTCTGATAGTAAGAGAAAGTGTTTGAAAGTGGAATATGTAACTGTTTAGGGTTGCAGTCGAGTCTCCTTCTTTGGAGGTTTTTAAGGAGGGGCTGGATGGACATGTGTGAGGAAGGCTTTGATTGTGCATTTCCTGCCAGGCACAATAGGGATGGTCTGGATTGCCTTTGTGATTTCCTCCCAACTTTGTGATGCTATGATCCAAATGTGTAGCTACATAGCGTTATTGTCCAGTGTGCACTCCATTGTTGCTCTGGGCTGGAACGTACCCACACTTGACGTTGCATTATTTGGATCCAGTGCATCTCCTAAATGTGAGACCCAATGCTTGCTTCAGTTCTCTTGCTTGGCCCCATTCTGGTACATATACTTAAGAAAAGACGGCATCAGCATGTGCCAAACAAAGCAAAATTTCCTGAGCCTGACAGTCGATGCCGGCATTAGCTGTAAGCAGCACTTGGTGCTTTAAGAGCATTAGAGCTCCAAATCCTGGGATGAGACAGTGTCACTCACAAGTCGGGAGTTTTTGAAGGAGATGGAAGGCCGGCCAAGGCAAAGGCCTGCTGCGTTTTGTGGCCTCGGGCCAGTTGCTGCTGCGGCCACATCTGGCTAATTTTCCCAGTCAGAGCAACCAAGAGTCAACAGCGGGCAAGGATTCGGCCACAAACATTCAGCCACAAATCCTTTACCTTTGGAGCTCTGCCTCTCCATCTAAAGAGGGTTACGCAAGATAAAGAAAGAAATCTCAAATATCAGATGGATTTTCTAGGTCAAGAGTAGGCTCCATCTGACGCACAGGACTCTGTGGGAAGCCGTTATTAGTGAGAGGAACGGGAAAGTGTTGGCAGCTTTAACAGGGATTAATACACAACAGAAAAGCTAAACATCTAGGGGGGGGGGGGTGAACTGGCTCTGATGATTGCTCAGCGAGACCACATCCACTTACCTGTTGTTGTTGTGCTGCTGCTGCTGTTGTGTATTGCTCATAAGGGACAATGAGTCAACTTCCTTGTCGCCGGTGTTGCATTTTGCTTTGATATAAAAACTTTGCCATCGCCAGGCGCTCTTGCGCTTGCAGGCTCCTAATGCAAAGCGACAGGCCCTTTATGACGTTGGAGGCACTCCTTGGTGTCCATGCGCTGTGTCGCCTGTGGCTCTCGATAGCATTGTTTTGCAAACAACTAGCAGTCGTAAGGTGCATCGACACCAGACATGGGCAAACTTGGGCCTTCCCTCCAAGTGTTTTGGACTTCAACTCTCACAATTCCTAACAGCCTCAGGCCCCTTCCTCCCCCCCCCCAACAGCTAAAGTGGTAGGCTGTTAGGAATTGTGGAAGTTGAAGTCCAAAACACCTGGAGGGAGGGCCCAAGTTGGCCCATGCTTGCTTTAGCTTTAGCCTCTTTTAATGTCAGTCAAGTTCAAAATTAGCTATTTGAAACTTGCCTGAATTTGCAAGTGGCTGTTGCACTCCAGAACAGGGAAAGCCCTCTGACTTAAAACACACCACACGTTGAGTGAAAAATCCAATCTTTTTTATTGAAGCTTAATAAAATAGCCAGTAGAAATAGATGCTTGTAAGAAAGTAAGAAAGTTCCAAAAAGTATTAAGTCAGTAAAAAATGCATTAACACAAAGCAATGTCCACAAAAGATATAAAAGCATTCCAAAGCAGTATTAATCCAGACAGGAATCACCAAGATACAGAGGCAATCCAGGCGATGCTAGACAACACCAAAAGGCTATAAATATCCACAGGAACAAGACCCCTTGATTTCCATGGCACATTAATTCCAAACGATGCCTGATCTAAGAGGTTTTCCCATCCAGAAAACCTTGTATTCCGAAACCCAGAAACTGGTTTTGTCCCCCCCAAACACACACACTCTTGGCTCTTATCTGAGTTTGCTGTCTATCCTGGCTAAATTCCAGCCACCTATTTTTCAACTCTTTATCAGGCTGCTCATTAAAATCCCCAGGCGTCAGATTGTTGTCCAAACCCAAATCTTGAGAGCTCACAGAGAGAGGGAGTAAACCATCATCCCTTTGCCCAGTAGGAATATTCTTATGAGAAACTGCTCTTTGCACTGGTGCCTCTCTGTCATTGTCTGCATGAAAATCATTGACCAAACCATCTCCACCTTGCACCTCAGCCTTGGCACCATCATTGCCCACATCATTGCCCACATCAGAAGCATCATGATCCTGAAACACAAACACAGGCTGATTCCCAACAGTGGCATTGACTCCCAGTTTGGGGAAAGGGGTGGGATGTTATTATATTATTGATAATGATAGTGGTCCCTCTCTGCAGAGACTTCCAGGAGCTGAGCCCACTCTGTGTCCATGAGGGGTAAGTATCAGAGACCTCTTTTTTTGGGGGGGGGGGAATGCTGATGGCGAAGTGGGTCTCCAAACCCATCCCATAGAGAGCAATGGGCTGTCTTTGGGTCCCAGTCCAGAATAATCTCAGCACTCCAGAGTAAGGACAGAGCCAGGCTCTTGCCGCTAGCGGTCATCTGCTGTCCGCTTTGCCAACACAAAACAAAATGCATTATTAAAGTAGGATCTGGGGATGGATGAACCTTCCATTACCTTCCAGGACCACCCGCAAAAGTGAAAATCCGCAAAGTAGGGACGCTATACTTATTTTAGTATTTATGCATTATTTTAGTAGTTATACACCATTTTAAGTCTTTATAAACCCTCCCCAGAAACGTACGCACTACATAACCCTCCTTGAACGTGTTGTTCACATAATCCTCGGCTCCAGCTTTATCCGCAGAGGCAGCCTCTGCATCCAGACACATGCTCTTAAGTCCCTATTGAAAACTGCGAAACAGCGAGTCCACGAAAAGTGAACCGCGAAGTAGAGAGGGAACACTGAAAGTGCTGAGCCACAGTTAAAGTGATGATGCTTGGAGGAGAATGAAACCCTGAGGTTAGGTTTACATCAGGTGTATCAGTTAATGGAGGCATGAATGGAACATTGCATTATGCAAGTGTATATACTGTAAGAACACCAACATAATAAGTCGGGGCTGGGTGATGCAATGACGTATGGCGAATTGGAGGATTCCGGAGAGAGCTGAGAATACTGTAATCTAGGCCTGGGCAACCATGGTTCTAAATGGTTCTAAAGTACTTACAAAACTAAAGTTCTGGTGGTCAACACTAGGTGGCACTGGTGCTTTGCTTCTACAGTGTTGCTAAAATTCTGGTGGTGAACATTTCAGAACTCTAACAAAACTTTCAAAACTTCATTATTATTTCATTACTATTATTCGAATGTATATACCGACACTCCCCGAAGGGTCGGAGCGGTTTACAACAGAATAATACAGTTAACAGCAAACAACTCTACACATCACAAACAGTAACAAAACAAACTATAAGGAGTCATCTACTAGGTACCCGGGTTCACCCGGTCCCTAAAGAGAATAAAACCCGATGGAGTGTAGTCATGGACAGGGCCAACTGAATGGCGCAGGGCAGGCGTAAAAGCTGGCTCATCCAGCCAGCATTGGAGGCGTAGTGACGGCCTGACAGGCCCAGAAATAAAGTCTCCAGTAGAGTCTTTGGGAGAGTTCCTATCACCAGGAACTTGGGAGGGCACTCTCTTCTCCACCTTCACAGAGTTTGAGTCACTTATAAGGGTGAACTGGGGGGACGCTCTCTCTCTTACGACCATAGGTCGAACATTTGAGTCCCAGTCCCTGACAGCTTGGGAGGGCCCCCTCTCCTCCACATTCACAAAGGTGGGACCACCCGGGAGAGCATATTCCAATTTTTGGGAGGAGGCTGCTGCTGCAGATCTTCTCCAGCTACCGAAACCTACCCCCCAAAAAGTCCTGGACTTAAATTTCCTCTGCTGGTGGCCACGTCTCCGAGGCCTACCAGTTATTGGCGATTTTAAAGACAGAAGCAAAGCAGAAGCAAAGCACCAGCGCCATCTAGTGTTGACCACCAGAAGTTTAGTTTTGTAAGTACTTTGGAACCATTTAGAAGCAAAGCACCAGCGCCACCTAGTTTTCACCACCAGAACTTTGGTTTTGTAAGTACTTTAGAACCATTTAGAAGCAAAGCACCAGCGCCACCTAGTTTTCACCACCAGAACTTTGGTTTTGTAAGTACTTTAGAACCATTTAGAAGCAAAGCACCAGCGCCACCTAGTTTTCACCACCAGAACTTTGGTTTTGTAAGTACTTTAGAACCATTTAGAAGCAAAGCACCAGCGCCACCTAGTTTTCACCACCAGAACTTTGGTTTTGTAAGTACTTTAGAACCATTTAGAAGCAAAGCACCAGCGCCACCTAGTTTTCACCACCAGAACTTTGGTTTTGTAAGTACTTTAGAACCATTTAGAAGCAAAGCACCAGCGCCACCTAGTTTTCACCACCAGAACTTTGGTTTTGTAAGTACTTTAGAACCATTTAGAAGCAAAGCACCAGCGCCACCTAGTTTTCACCACCAGAACTTTGGTTTTGTAAGTACTTTAGAACCATTTAGAAGCAAAGCACCAGCGCCACCTAGTTTTCACCACCAGAACACCAGAACTTTTTTGTAAGTACTTTTGAACCATTTAGAAGCAAAGCACCAGCGCCACCTAGTTTTCACCACCAGAACTTTAGTTTTGTAAGTACTTTAGGACCATTTAGAAGCAATGCACCAGCGCACCACCTAGTTTTCACCACCAGAACTTTAGTTTTGTAAGTACTTTAGAACCATTTAGAAGCAAAGCACCAGCGCCACCTAGTTTTCACCACCAGAACTTTGGTTTTGTAAGTACTTTAGAACCATTTAGAAGCAAAGCACCAGCGCCACCTAGTTTTCACCACCAGAACTTTGGTTTTGTAAGTACTTTAGAACCATTTAGAAGAAGCAAAGCACCAGCGCCACCTAGTTTTCACCACCAGAACTTTAGTTTTGTAAGTACTTTAGAACCATTTAGAAGCAAAGCACCAGCGCCACCTAGTTTTCACCACCAGAACTTTAGTTTTGTAAGTACTTTAGAACCATTTAGAAGCAAAGCACCAGCGCCACCTAGAACCATTTTTCACCACCAGAACTTTGGTTTTGTAAGTACTTTAGAACCATTTAGAAGCAAAGCACCAGCGCCACCTAGTTTTCACCACCAGAACTTTAGTTTTGTAAGTACTTTAGAACCATTTAGAAGCAAAGCACCAGCGCCACCTAGTTTTCACCACCAGAACTTTAGTTTTGTAAGTACTTTAGAACCATTTAGAAGCAAAGCACCAGCGCCACCTAGTTTTCACCACCAGAACTTTGGTTTTGTAAGTACTTTAGAACCATTTAGAAGCAAAGCACCAGCGCCACCTAGTTTTCACCACCAGAACTTTGGTTTTGTAAGTACTTTAGAACCATTTAGAAGCAAAGCACCAGCGCCACCTAGTTTTCACCACCAGAACTTTGGTTTTGTAAGTACTTTAGAACCATTTAGAAGCAAAGCACCAGCACCACCTAGTTTTCACCACCAGAACTTTGGTTTTGTAAGTACTTTAGAACCATTTAGAAGCAAAGCACCAGCGCCACCTAGTTTTCACCACCAGAACTTTGGTTTTGTAAGTACTTTAGAACCATTTAGAAGCAAAGCACCAGCGCCACCTAGTTTTCACCACCAGAACTTTGGTTTTGTAAGTACTTTAGAACCATTTAGAAGCAAAGCACCAGCACCACCTAGTTTTCACCACCAGAACTTTGGTTTTGTAAGTACTTTAGAACCATTTAGAAGCAAAGCACCAGCGCCACCTAGTTTTCACCACCAGAACTTTAGTTTTGTAAGTACTTTAGAACCATTTAGAAGCAAAGCACCAGCGCCACCTAGTTTTCACCACCAGAACTTTAGTTTTGTAAGTACTTTAGAACCATTTAGAAGCAAAGCACCAGCGCCACCTAGTTTTCACCACCAGAACTTTAGTTTTGTAAGTACTTTAGAACCATTTAGAAGATGGCCTTTAGGGGTCCCCTCCAGTTCTGTGTTTTTATGACAGACTCTCAATGTGCCCTTTATTCTAGGGATGGGCAGAATAGCAAGATAGGGCAACACACATGCAGAGCACTACAAGGCGCAAAACCATTGAGACAAAGTGTAAGAAGCAGCACAGGAGGGAGGGCACCCTGAAAGATGCACAAAGGGAAATGTTTAATAGGAGAGAAAGATGGGAAGAGATGGCAGCCCTCCTCTCCACCTGAATGGGCAAGGGCACTTGCGGTGCAGTCGTGCTTCCTCCTGAATCGCCATTGCAGCTTTGCCAGTTACTCAACCGACTCTTCTCCTAACTCCGTTTCCTATCATCCCTGTCTACTTGGGCGTTTTTGACCTTACTTCCCCCGGACTTCCTCCCTATTACCCTGTCTTGATGTTTGAATTATCTTGGACTTGTATACTCTTATCTGGACTCACCACAGGGTAGGAACCCTCCGGGGTGATGCTGTTAATATTCTGATGATGTACCACTAAATTGTATTTGAGTATATGTATATTGGATAAACTACACGTTTGCTGTTCCTTGTATATATTGTTGCTTGCAACACCCCCCCCCCCCCCCACCTTGTATAGAATCCTCCTGAATGTGGCCACAACCCTTCGCAATGCCTGCATATGTACAATGGAGAAGCCCACTACTCTCCTTCCAGAAGTGTGACCCTCGCTCCTCCAAACTGGCTGGATTTGTTTTCCAAAGAGTTGGAGAGGGAGTGTGTTGCTTTGGGAGACTGCTCTGGGAGACTTCCCTGCTTTGTTTGCGGCTGAATAATATTGTTCCCGGCTTTGGGAGCCAAACGTGGGTGGGGAAAGCCAATCATAGAAGGCGGGAGAATGAAAAGGGGGCTCCAAGGAGCTCTTAGCGAGTTGACAGATCGTGCAAGTTGACAGATTGTGCAAGCAAGCAAGCAAGCGGGGGGCCATTTGTGCCATGCATTGGGGGGGGGGGGGCACCCGCATTGTACTTGGGGCTGTGTGTCCTCTCACTTTATTTATTTATTTATTTATTTATTTATTTATTTATTTAACTCCGCAGAGGGTCTCAGCGCGGCTAACAAAACGGCACCCCATGGTGCCCATACTAGAAATATAAAAATACAATTTTACAGCAATATGGCAATAAAACAGTATAAAACAATATAGAAACAATATAGAAACAATCAAGCAGTCAGCAGTCGCCAGTTTCAATCATCATCCAAGGGGCAGTCAGTCAGTTCTATGCAAGTCGTCATGTCAGCAAGTCAACCTAATCTACAAAGGCCTGATCCCATAGCCAGGATTCCACTTGTTTCCGGAAGGTCAAGAGGGATGCAGCAGATCTAATTTCACTTGGGAGAGAGTTCCATAGCCAAGGGGCCAGCACAGAGAAGGTCCTGTCCCTTGTCCCCATCAGACGCAATTGCGACAATGGGGGGACAGTGAGCACGGTCTCCCCGGATGATCTTAGGGCCCTAGGTGGATCGTAGCAGAAGATACGTTCGGACAGGTAAACTGGGCCAGAACTGTTCAGGCCACTGTTATAGGCCAAAGCCAGCACTTTTAATTGTGCTTGGAAGCTGATAGGCAGCCAGTGGAGCTGGCGTAGCAAGGACGTTGTGTGCTCCATGTACCCAGCCTCAGTGAGCAACCTGGCTGCCGAAAGTTGGACTAGTTGAAGCTTCTGGGCAGTCTTCAGAGGTAACCCCACGTAGAGTGCATTGCAGTAGTCTATTTGGGATGTAACCAAAGCATGGACCACTGTGGCCAAGTCAGACTTCCCGAGGTACGGGCGCAGCTGGCGCACAAGTTACCTTACCTGCCTAACCCCCTTGAGGGCCAGGCTATCAAATTAGGAGGTGGCAGCCTGAAGTTGTGGTATTGGGACCCCCAAAGGCCATCTAGTCCAACCCTTTGGATTGTGCAGGAACCCACTGCCAAGGCAGCATACCAGCTCCAATGGGATGGTACTTGGGGTCTTTCCCCAACACATTGGTACTGTGATGTATGATTCAAAAACTCTCGATTTGGGCTTTTCGACAGCTGAGGTTGGAATTGGGGGGCTGCTGGATGGGAAGAGGGCAATGGGACGCATATAATTGGTTCAGGCAGAAAGTGGGGGAGCCGGGTTTGGTGAGTGCTGCCCCAAGGAGGCCTCCTTATGAGGTTTTGCACGAGGAGAAACCTATGCCCCTTCTACGCTGTCATATAAGCCAGACTGACCTATTGATTGTATGCTAGTTATATGTTGTTGATTTGAGTTTTGGTTTATGTAGGTAGGGTATTGATTTTTGCCGGGGTTTTTTTGGTGTAAATTGCTTTGAGTCGTGTCCCCCCCACCCTCCCCAGGGGTGAGAAAAGCGGTATATAAATACTGCAAGTAAATAAATAATAAATTATCAAGGCAGATAATCCACATTGTCTGCTTTGATCTGGATTATCTGAGTCTACACTGCCATACAATCCAGATCAAAGTAGAAGCGACTTTATATGTGAGCATCACCTGATAGACATCAGATAGATAACATAAGCAGAAACAGAAGACGGAAAAGTTCCACGATCTCTGCCAAAAGAAGACCAGGAGCAGATTGTGGCTTACAGACCTTACAGTGCTAATAGCAAAAAGGAAAACTAAAGAAAAACCCTACTTGACGCAAAATTCGACCTGTAGAACGTAAAGAAAACATAAAACAGACAAACAAACCAGATTTGTACCATTAAACCTAATTGACTGGGAGCTAGAGCTCTGAACCAAAGCCAGGGATATTGGGTGCATCTTCACTGCTGAAATAATAGTTTTACGCCACTTTCTCTAGCATACCTCAGTGCTACAGAACAGGCATGAGCAAACTTAGGCCCTCCGTCCAGCTGTTTGGGAGTGGGGAATTTGGGAGTTGAAGCCCAATACTTCTAGACGAAGGGCCCAAGTTGGCCTATGCATGCTCTAAATCAGTGTTTCCCAACCGGTGTGCCGCAGCACAATAGTATGCCGTGGGAAATTGGAACAATCAAAGCACCCCCAATAGACAGCCCACCAGCATGTTGCTCTGAGGTAGCAGCTGCTGCTGCTCCAAGGCCTGGGCTTCCCCGCGGAGCTGGAGCGCCGGAGAAGGAGAGGAGAGCCAGTCCGAGTATATTGCTCCAGGGCCACGGACACGCCGCCACCTCCCTCCGCTGCCTCTGAGGAGAGGAGCTGCTCTCTTGGGCCTCACCCCTTCCTCGGCGCTTCCTGTGGCAGTGGAAATGGCGCCACCATTCCCGCCTTCTCCTTCTCCGGCAGGGCTCTTTCTTAAAGGATCAGCACCCTCACAGGTGAGGGAAGCAAGGAAGGAAGGGGATTGGGCTGCAGCTGCACTGCAGAATGAAGGAAAAAAGGAAGGCAGGAATGCGGCTCCGCCTCTCTCTTAAAGGAGAGTCCTGGGAGTTGTCATTTCACAAGGTTTTTAAGGCAGCGGGAGTCGGGACCCCGGGGGGTCACCAAAGACCATCAGAACACACAGTATTTTCTGTTGGTCGTGGGGGTTCTGTGTAGGAAGTTAGGACCAATTCTATCATTGGTGGGGTTCAGAATGCTCTTTGATTGTAGGTGAACTATAAATCCCAGAAACTGTAACTCCCAAATGTCAAGGTCTATTTTCTCCAAACTCCATCTGTGTTCACATTTGGACATATTGAGTATTCATGCCAAGTTTGGTCCTGATCCAACATTGTTTGAGTCCACAGTGCTCTCTGGATATAGGTGAACTACAACTCAAAAGGTCAATGCCCGCCAAACTCTTATAGTATTTTTTCTTGGTTATGAGAGTTCTGTGTGGGAAGTTTGATTCCATTCCATCATTGGTGGAGTTCAGAATGCTCTTTGATTGCGGGTGAACTATAACTCCCAGCAACTACAACTCCCAAATGACAAAGTTAATTTTTTGACTGATGGTCCCTCCTTGGGTTAGTATTAGTATGCTTTGTGGCCAAATTTGGCAGCAATTTGTCCAGTAGTTTTTGAGTTATGTTAATCCCACAAATGAACATTACATATATATACACACACACACACACACACACACACACACACACACACACAGAGAGAGAGAGAGAGAGAGAGAGAGAGAGAGAGAGAGAGAGAGAGAGCACAACAGCGCAGGCAGAAAAGCAAACATCACAGGGAAGCATGTCTGTGTAGGAGGGTGAACGTTAGGAAGAACTTCCTGACTGTGAGAGCTGTTCAGCAGTGGAACTCTCTGCCTCAGTCTGGCTGCTTGTTTTCCAGCTGGCTTCCCTTAGGACCGGGTACGTTTTCGTGTTTATGTTTACCAACTATTACTACATTTGGCATTGGCTGGACGTGATAGCCTTTCTAGTGACTGTGTATCAACTCTCCTGTTCAGGCCCAGGTTTGACACTGAGTGTATAAATACATTTAAAAACATATTAACTGTATGTATTACTGTGTTAGAGTGTCATTTTGTGTCATTTTGGTTGGTGGTGTGCCCCAGGATTTTGTAAATGTAAAAAATGTGCCACGGCTCAAAAAAAAAGGTTGGAAAACACTGCTCTAGATCAGTGGTTCTCAACCTGTGGGTGTTTTGACCTACAACTCCCAGAAATCCCAGCCAGTTTACCAGCCGTTAGGATTTCTGGGAGTTGAAGGCCATAACATCTGGGCACCCACAGGTTGAGAACCCCTCCTCTAGATCAAGGGAAGCCATTGTGCCACCCTCTTCCGCTTTGGTCAGACCTCACCCGGAACAGTTTTATGTGCCAGTGTAGAAGGGGTCTCAGTGAATCCAAATCAGAACTGCTGCCAAATGATAGGCAACATTGTTTTTTTAATGTTGTGAGCCACTTTAAATCTCGAAGTGTGATATAAATCAGTGTTTCCCAACCTTTTTTGAGCCGTGGCACACTTTTAACATTAAAAACATCCGGAGGCACACCACCAACCAAAATGACGCAAAATGATACTGTAACACAGTAAAGAATGGCTGGGAGTGGTGACCTGCTGGGAGTGCTGAAGCTGGGAGGGGAGGAGCCAGGCCACGCCATGCCCCACCCTCCCGGCTTCAGTTCTCCCATAACCGCCAGCCTTGAGGGGGCAGTGCCAAGCCAGCATTGTGCTGGCTCTGCCACCGCTGGCTTGGCACTGCCCCCTCAAGGCTGGCGAAGCTGTGGGAGCGCTGAAGCCGGGGGAGGGGGCGGAGCCAGGCCGCACCATGCCCTGAACCCTCTTTCCGGCTTCAGTTCTCCCACAGCTTCGCCAGCTTTGAGAGGGCAGTGCCAAGCCAGCATTGTGCTGTCTCTGCCACCGCTGGCTTGGCACTGCCCCCTGAAGGCTGGCAAAGCTGTGGGAGTGCTGAAGCCGGGGAAGGAGCAGAGCCAGGCTGCGTAATGCCTCCCCTCTCCCCCCGGCTTCAGCTCTCCCACAGAGGAGGAGCATGAGCGGTGGACGGGCTTCAGTAGGCAGGGCTCCTCCGCGCGGCTTCAACAAGCAAGGGGCGAGAGTCAGTTTGGCAGGAGGAGGGGGGAAGGAAGGGGGGCAGAGAGCTTTTCTCGCGGCACACCCGATGATCACTCACGGCACACTAGTGTGCCACGGCACACTGGTTGAGAAACACTGATATAAATAAATACAATAATATCAACACCCGACG
Source organism: Anolis apletophallus (assembly GCA_030556195.1). Classification (NCBI taxonomy): domain Eukaryota; kingdom Metazoa; phylum Chordata; class Lepidosauria; order Squamata; family Anolidae; genus Anolis; species Anolis apletophallus. The sequence continues at coordinate 3,272,920 of JARBWK010000003.1, read as the reverse complement.
TTGGAGGAGGGGGGGGTTCAACACTTGTGGGGGGAGATTTGGCTGGCCTTTAACTCAGTTGGTTAATCAGCAGCAGCAATAATAATATAATAATAATAAAACTTTATTTATACCCCACACCTATCTCCCCAAAGGGACTCGGGGCGGCTTACATGCGGCCAAGCCCAATGACACATAATAAAACAACACAGCAGCAAATAATAAAACAACCCAATCAATATAACTTACACATGAGCAATAACAGACACTAGATCTTTCCCAAAAGCACCTGACCTTCAGCCCAGCTTACTATCCACATAAGCAATTTGAAAACAGCTGTGAGCTGTGAGTAGAGAAATTAGTCACTACTTAAGTGGGGAGGTATTTTACGGCACCATTTTCGGAGGAAGAGTGGGGAACGATGGGGGGTGGGGTTTGTTCCATCGCCAAGAGGGAAGAGGAAGGAGAAGGAGATGGTGGAGGTAGAAGGTGAGAGGGGTGGGCCTTGGGAGGGGGGCCTTGGAGAGGGGTGGAGTGGCCCTCCATGGCCAAATCTCAGGGTGAAAGAGAAGTAAAAAATACATTCTGCATATCAGATATATTACACGATGATTCAGAGCAGTAGCAAAATTACAGAACAAATATAATTTTATGGTTGGGGTTGACCACAACATGAGGAACGGTATTAAAGGGTCACGGCATTAGGAAGGTTGAGAACCACTTCTTTAGGGAAATGGGTGACCCCCATCTGACCCTTTGTCTCCTCTTCTCCTTGCAGAGGTTCCCCTCCGGATGGCTTGGCCTCCCCTTCTTCTCCTTCCTCAGGGGCTTCTCCTCCTCTTCCTCCTCCTCCACTGCGGCTCCAGGACCTGCAGCCCATCCACTACCAGGAGGGTGAGCGGGAGGGGCAGCCCGTGGTCCTGGGCACTGGTGGGTTCGGCTCCGTCGAGCTGGTGAGTCTCAGACTGCGCTTGGCCTCAGGTGGCCTTTTCCTTGGGGGTTCAGGGAGAGGCTTGTTTCCCCTTCACCCCTACTTTTTTGACCTCAGGTGCGGAGCGTGTGCACGGAGGAAGGGATGGCTGAGTGCCTCTTCGCCCTGAAGCGCCTGCGCAAGGACCACGTGGTGCAGAAGCGCCAGCAGGAGCATGTGCTGATGGAGAAGCGGGTCCTGCTCCAGAGCCAATGCCCTTTCATCATCCGGTCAGTAAGAGAAATGGCCTCCCTGTTGTTGTTGTTGGTGGTGGTGGTGTTGCTCCTTCTCCTGGGGACCCCATTGCTCTATGGGGCAGGGAATGACTTGAGTGAAGGTCAGTGTTACTGTTAAGTGGATATGTAATAGGTTAAGTCAGTGTTTTCCAACCAGTGTGCCGGGGCACACTAGTGTGCCGTGAGCAATCATCAGGTGTGCCGTGGGAAATGGGAACCTCCAGGAGGGGGGGAGTCTAGTGTGGTGAAGTATAAAAACCCTAAGAAACCTACCTCAATAAAGGCACAAAATTACAAACACCACCCCTCCCCACCCGTTGTCTACTTGGTCTCTCCCTCTCCATGCACTGGGAAGTCCTGCCTCCCTTTCCCGAAGTAGATACCACCTCTTGCCTCCTGGGGGTTCTGTGTGGGAAGTTTGGCCCAGTTCTATCATTGGTGGGGTTCAAAATGCTCTTTGATTGTAGGGGAACTATAAATCCCAGCAACTACAACTCCCAAATGTCAAGGTCTATTTCCCCTGAACTCCATCTGCGTTCATATTTGGACATATTGGGTATTCATGCCAAGTTTGGTCCTGATCCAACATTGTTTCAGTCCACAGTGCTCTCTGGATATAGGTGAACTACAATCCCAAAACTCAAGGTCAATGCCCACCAAATTCTTATAGCATTTTCCCTTGGTTATGGGAGTTCTGTGTGGGAAGATTGTCTTTCTGCCATTCTTGCTAGGATATCTATGTTTTGTTCATTGAAACAGGCCCAGGTTTCACACTGAGTTTATAAATACATTTTAAAAACATATTAACTATATGTATTACTGTGTTAGAGTGTCATTTTGTGTCATTTTGGCTGGTGGTGTGCCCCAGGATTTTGCAAATGTAAAAAGTGTGCCGCAGCTCAAAAAAGGTTGGGAAACACTGGGTTAAGTGACCGAACCCAAAGGGTACTTCTCCCCAATGGTTCCTGTTCTTCATGGACTGGGTAGTGGTGCAGCTGATTGAGAGTCAGCTGCATTAAAATCACCACTGACCGAAAGGTCATGAGTTCAAGGCCAGCCCGGGTTGGAGTAAGCTCCCAACCATTTGTGTAGCTTGCTGTCAAACTTTGCAGCCTGAAAGGCAATTGCACCTGTCAAGTAAGAAATTTAGGTACCGTTTATGTGGGGAGGCTAATTTAACTAATTTATGATGCTATAGAAATCTCCAGCAGCGTGCAACAGAATGAGGAAGTACTCCATCAGTGTCACAAGTGGATGGTGAAGCGATAGCTTGTCCATTGGCCGGAATTCAAGCATACCCTCATGAAGCTGGAATGTTAAATGACCTCTGTGTGTCTGTCTATTAGGCCTGGTCAATCATGGTTCTAAAATACTTACAAAACTAAATTTCTGCTGGTGAACACTAGGTGGCGCTGGTGCTTTGCTTCTACAGTGTTGCTGAAGTTCTGGTGGTGAACACTAGGTGGCGCTGGTGCTTTGCTTCTACAGTGTTGCTGAAGTTCTGGTGGTGAACACTAGGTGGCGCTGGTGCTTTGCTTCTACAGTATTGCTAAAGTTCTGGTGGTGAACACTAGGTGGCGCTGGTGCTTTGCTTCTACAGTGTTGCTAAAGTTCTGGTGGTGAACACTAGGTGGCGCTGGTGCTTTGCTTCTACAGTGTTGCTGAAGTTCTGGTGGTGAACACTAGGTGGCGCTGGTGCTTTGCTTCTACAGTGTTGCTGAAGTTCTGGTGGTGAACACTAGGTGGCACTGGTGCTTTGCTTCTACAGTGTTGCTAAAGTTCTGGTGGTGAACACTAGGTGGCGCTGGTGCTTTGCTTCTGCAGTGTTGCTAAAGTTCTGGTGGTGAACACTAGGTGGCGCTGGTGCTTTGCTTCTACAGTGTTGCTGAAGTTCTGCTGGTGAACACTAGGTGGCGCTGGTGCTTTGCTTCTACAGTGTTGCTGAAGTTCTGGTGGTGAACACTAGGTGGCGCTGGTGCTTTGCTTCTGCAGTGTTGCTGAAGTTCTGCTGGTGAACACTAGGTGGCGCTGGTGCTTTGCTTCTGCAGTGTTGCTAAAAAGTTCTGGTGGTGAACACTAGGTGGCGCTGGTGCTTTGCTTCTACAGTGTTGCTAAAGTTCTGGTGGTGAACACTAGGTGGCGCTGGTGCTTTGCTTCTACAGTGTTGCTAAAGTTCTGGTGGTGAACATTTCAGAACTCTAACAAAACTTTCAAAACTTCATTATTATTTCATTATTGGCAATTTTTAAGACAGAACCAATTAGGAAGTGCCATTTATAACGAAATTTTGAAAGTTTTGTTAGAGTTCTGAAATGTTCACCACCAGAACTTCAGCAATACTATTGAAGCAAAGCACCAGCGCCACCTAGTGTTCACCACCAGAATTTTAGTTTTGCAAGTACTTTAGAACCATTTAGAACCATGATTGCCCAGGCCTACTGTCTATATATGTTGTATGTCTATGGCATTGAATGTTTGCCATGTACATGGGCATTGTGATCTGCCCTGAGTCCCCTACGAAGTGAGAGGGGCGGAATATAAATACTGCAAATAAATAAATAAATAATAAATCCTGGAAAGCCGGTACTATTTGGGTGTTATAAAGAAGGTTATTTCCTGGTCCCTTCAGGGCTATTCAATACCTTTATCAATAACTTGGATGAAGGTTTAGAGGACAGGCGGATCATGTTTGCAGATGGGCCCAAATAGGGAGGGAGAGCTAAGACTCCAGAGGACAGGATCGGGATGCAAAAGGACCTCAACAAATGAGAGAACAGATTGGCGGAAACTAACACAATGCATTATTTGTTTATTTATTTATCTCCCTGAAGGTGGTTTCCAACAAATATGGCAAACATTCAGTACCAAAGGAAAAAGCATGCAAACCGTTTACATCAGGACAAGGCACATATATAGAACAACATTACTATAACTTAATAATCAGAATACTGAAAAATAAAAATAAGAAATAAAATGAACAATATACCGTATTTTCTGGTGTATAAGACTACTTTTTAACCCAATAAAATATTCTCTAAAGTCGGGGTCGTCTTATACGTGGGAGTCGTCTTATAGAGCGGGTTCTGAAACTTCCAATCCGGATTGGAGAATCTGTGGTTGCCGCAAATTTGGGGGGCGGGGGCGCTCAAAAATGGCAGTGGCCGCGTCCGTGCCGTATGCAGTGACTGTATGAAAGCATTAAGGGTGGTGCTGTACAAGTACGGTAGAAGAAAATCCATTCATCAGGTTTTGTGGACTTAATGCTGTTCTGATGGTGAGGTGTAGGGGCGCCTCACCGGGAAGGTGTAAGAGAAGGGCAGAGGAAGCTGCAGGCGTCTGGCGCCTCCGGGGTATGGATTAAAGAGATAGGGTGGCTCTGGGCCCAGAAAAACACACCTCTTTGTCCTGCCTGGCCCGCCCTTGTATCCGATTACCGTACCTCCTCCTCTGCCTCTCAGATCTCGCACCTGAAGACGGCAGTGAAGCGGTGCAGGTGCGCATGTGCGAGATCTGAGAGGCAGAGAAGGAGGTACAGTAATAGGAAAATGACCATATTGAAATCAAATCTGAAGCTTTTTAAATTTTTATTTGGTGTGCGTTGAAAGAGGGGTAGTCTTATACGGTGAGTATATCCCAAACTATATTTTAGCTGGAAAAGTTGGGGGTCGTCTTATATGTTTGTCGTCTTATACGCTGGAAAATACGGTATATGAAATAAAATAAAAACATAATAATAATAATAAAAACCCTGACAAAACACACTAAAAATAGAATATAAAACCGAATACATTGGAAATCCAACAGACAAGGTTCAACAACAGCAATGGCCAGGAGTACTAAAATGGATTTCATCAACTATAAAAGGGCTGGGTGAGGCATAGTGCAAAATAGCATATCATAGGGCCGAGGAAGTGCAAAACAGAGAATTATCTGGCAACCTAGGGATTGGGCCTAGGGACTAATTGCTCTCGAAAACTTGCTGGAATATCCAGGTTTTCAAATCCTTGCAAAAGAAAGACCCGGAGGGGGGGAGGGTGCCTGATCTCCCTGGGCAGGGTGTTCCACAGATGGGGGGCCACCACTGAGAAGGCCTTCTCCCTTGTCCCCACCAACCGCACTTGAGACAGAGGCAGGACTGGGAGGAGGTCCTCCCCGGCAGATCTTGGGAGAAATATAATATTTATTTATTTACAGTATTTATATTCCACCCTTCTCACCCCGCAGGGGACTCGGGGCAGATTACAATGTACACATACATGGCAAACATTCAATGCCATAGACACACAACACATATAGACAGATAGTCAGAGGCTATTTAACATTCTAACTTTTCTGGCCTCCAGGGGAGCTGTCGCTTCACCGTCTATCTGCGACACTGATGAAGTACTTTCTGCATTTCCTGCATGCTTTTTTCTGGAGACTTTTTTATGGCCTTGTTAGCCTCCCCACACATAGGTGGTACCTAAATTTCCTACTTGACAGGTGCAACTGTCTTTAGGGTTGCAAAGGTCAACAACAAGCTACACAAAATTGGTTGGAAGCTCACTCCGACCCGAGCTGGCTTCGAACTCATGACCTGCGCCACAGTCCCGGTGCTAAGATATTCCATTTAGGCAGGGGAAAAATGGAATGCAAAGGTGTGAATGAGTGACACCTGGTGAAAAAGCTTGCCCCTTTCTCCACCATGGGAGGTTTGCATCAGGTAGATATTGTATGTTTTGAAAAGTTTGCAAAACTGGAATAAAGAACCAGACTCAGCCCATTGCTACAGGGACCGGTTTGGGAGGTGGGCTCAAGGGAGAACAGGTAAGCAAAGGGAGGCATTAGGCGATCACAGAGGAGAAGGGCCGGGGCTTAGAAAATCTTGGGGTTTTTTAGGGGGTCCTTTTCATTCCCCTTCTCCTTCCCTTTGCAGGCTCTTTGCCACCTTCCGGGACAGTCGCCACGTCTACCTGCTGCTGGAGTTCTGCCAGGGAGGGGAGCTGTGGGCGAAGCTGCGTGAAGCGTACGGATCGGGGCTCCGGGGTGGACAATGGGGCTTGGAGTTGTGGGGCTGCCTGGATCAGGAAACTCCTTGGATAAATGGCTAAATTATTATTATTATTATTATTATTAATGACACTTATATGCCACTCGTCTCACCCCGAAGGGGACTCAGAGCGGCTTACAAGTCATTTCTACATAAAAACATACTATATTATTAGCATAATACTAATACATCATTAATAATATTAGTATTATATAATATTAGTATTATATAATATTATATTGTTGCTGGGGGAAGAGCTCTGATGCCACAAGGGTCAAGATGGAACTTGTCTCTAAATGTCAGATTATATTGAGATCCTGTTACATAAGTAAATGCTAGATATGTGGAAGGTCTCGGCCGTTTGACCAGAGACTAACTCATTCCTTTGACAGAGTTTAGCCTTCCTTTTGAGCATAACATTAGCAGAGCAAAACACAACGGATGAGCCGAGGCAAAAGGAATTGTCGGATGGCTTGCTTTGTAAATAGAATACAGGCAGAGCTTAAGCGTACTTAATGACTGATCACAGCACCCCCTTTAAAACATGCAAAGGAATATATATATATTCTGTATGCCAGAACACAAAAGATTCCACATCAAAGTGGTTGATGTAATTAAAATAGTTTACTCATGGAAAAACTTGTGAAAAAGGAGATCACACAGGCACAGGATAACCTCGAAGGCATTTGACCCAGTGAATCGCAGTGCTCTCTGGACCACCTTCCAAAAAATCGGGTGCCCTGACAAATTTGTGAACATCCTGCGGCTCCTCCATGATGACAACAGTCTTGGACAGCAATGGCTCCCAAAGTGACCCATTTAAGGTGGAATCAGGTGTCAAACAGGGGTGATGTGCTATTGCCCCAACCTTACTTTCCATCTTCATCGCTATGATCCTTCATCTTGTTGATGGGAAGCTTCCCACCAGAGTGGAAATCATCTATCGGACAGACGGCAAACTATTGAACCTCAGCAGACTGAAAGCCAAAACCAAGGTGACAACAACATCTGTTATACTGTAGAACTCCAGTATGCTGATGACAATGTCATCTGTGCGCATTCAGAAGAAGACCTACAAGCCACTCTAAACACCTTCGAGGGGCTTGTTCATAAAGCTATTGTCCTCCTAACCCTGCTCTATGCCTGCGAAACATGGACTATCTGCTAGGCCTGGGCAATCATGATTCTAAATCAGGGCTACCCGGGAAGTCGATCGTGATCAACCAGTCGATCGCGGGACCGAAGGAGGTCGATCGCAGCCAGATGGGGCGCTTCTCAGAGGCCTTGGCCAGGCCGTGCCAAGCCCTTCCCCCTCCCCGGCTTCGGCACTCCCAGCAGCTGCTTCAGCCTTGAGGAGGGCAGCGCCAAGCCAGCCTTGCGCAAGCTATGCCACCACTGGTTTGGCACTGCCATCGTCAAGCCTGGAGAAGCTGCTGGGAGCTCCAAAGCCAGAAGGGAGGGGCTTGGCACGGCCTGGCTCCGCCCCCCTATGGCTTCCGCTCTACCAGCAGCTTCTCCAGGCTTGAGGATGGCAATGCCAAGCTATTGGTGGCATAGCTAGCACAAGGCTGGCTTGGCACTGCCATCGTCAAGCCTGGAGAAGCTGCAGGTAGAGCGGAAGCCAGAGGGGGGCGGAGCCACGCCGTGCCAAGTCCCGCCCCTCCCCTCTCCAGCCTTGAGGAGGTAGGTAGATCTTTCAGACTTGGTTTTATTATAAGTAGCTCGCATGCTGAAAAAGTGTGGGCACCCCTGTTCTAAATGGTTCTAAAGTACTTACAAAACTAAAGTTCTGGTGGTGAACACTAGGTGGTGCTGGTGCTTTGCTTCTACAGTGTTGCTAAAGTTCTGGTGGTGAACACAACTTTCAAAATTTTGTTATAAATGGCACTTCCTAGTTCTGTCTTTGCAATAATGAAATACTACAGTTTTGTTGCTAAAGTTCTGGTGGTGAACATTTCAGAACTCTAACAAAACTAGTTTAAAATTTTAGTTATAAATGGCACTTCCTAATTAGTTCTGTCTTAAAACCTGGTGTTCACCATAAGAAATACTAACACTGTTTTGAAAGTTTTGTTAGTTCACCACCAGAACTTTAGCAACACTGTAGAAGCAAAGCACCAGCGCCACCTAGTGTTCACCACCAGAACTTTAGCAACACTGTAGAAGCAAAGCACCAGCGCCACCTAGTGTTCACCACCAGAATTTTAGCAACACTGTAGAAGCAAAGCACCAGCGCCACCTGGTGTTCACCACCAGAATTTTAGCAACACTGTAGAAGCAAAGCACCAGCGCCACCTAGTGTTCACCACCGGAACTTTTTAGCAACACTGTTCACCACCAGAAAGCAACACAAAGCACCAGCGCCACCTGGTGTTCACCACCAGAACTTTAGCAACACTTAGAAGCAAAGCACCAGCCAACACCTGAACTTTAGCAACACTGTAGAAGCAAAGCACCAGCGCCACCTGGTGTTCACCACCAGAATTTTAGCAACACTGTAGAAGCAAAGCACCAGCGCCACCTAGTGTTCACCACCAGAACTTTAGCAACACTGTAGAAGCAAAGCACCAGCGCCACCTAGTGTTCACCACTAGAAGTTTAGCTTTGTAAGTACTTTAAAACCACTTAGAGCCATGATTGCCCAGGCCTACTAGTATCTACAGATGTCATACTCAACTCCTGGAACGATTCCATCAGCCTTGCCTCTGAAAAATCCTGCAAATCTCTTGGGAAGACAGGCGAACAAATGTCAGCGTGCTGGAAGAAGCAAAGACCACCAGCATTGAAGAGATGCTCCTCCGCCATCAATTCCACTGGAGGCTCCTTCTATGAAGGCTTTGAAACAGAGGCTGGTTGGCCATCTGTTGGTGGTGCTTTGAACACGATTTTCCTGCTCCTTGGCAGAATGGGTTTGGACTGGATGGCCCACCAGGTCTCTTCCAACTCTATGGTTCTATGAGTCAGCGAAGACAGCTGTGTTAAAAGGGTGAAAATAAAAGGACAAGAATCCAAAGTGAAAGCATATGCTGATGATATGGTATGCATGATAGAAGACCCATTAAAAAGCATTCACAGCTTGATGGGAGATATTAATAAGTACAGGAATGGGGCAGGATTCAATATAAATAGAAGTCCATATCTTAAACAAAAATCTGCCCAAAAGTAATATCGATAAATTGGGGAATGTATCCACTTGTGAGGTAACCTTGAAAGTAACATATCTAGGATGATGGCTAACCAACAAAATAGCCAATTATTTCAAAATAATTATGAAAAAACATGGAAGGAGATTAAAGCATATTTGGAAAGATGGCAAAGAATTCAATTAACTTGGATGGGGAGAATAGTGGTGATAAAAAGGTTATCTCCTTGGCCTTCGAGGCCTACCTCTCAAGGCCTTGTGCTGCCAGAGGCAAAGGAGAAGGCAGTCGTCTTCCCCCTTCAAAACTAATGGAGATCGTGAGCTATCTTTATTTGGGGCTCTTTAAATAGTGTGATGAGCAATGAGGGTGGGTCTAGGTGGCCTCTTGGGGTCCCTTCCAACACAGGCAAAGGGTTCCCCAAGGTCGCTGGGCACAAAGCAAAGAACCAGGGGGAGATCATTGTGGACGATTGCCTGCAAGCCATGCTTGGCCATGCGAGTTGTCCTTTTCTTCTTCCCCGACAGCCGCTGCTTCCCTGAGCCAGTGGCCGTCTTCTGCTCGGCTTGTGTGGTCGAAGCCCTGGACTACCTCCACTCCCAAGGCATCGTCTACCGGGACCTGAAGCCAGAGAACCTCATGCTGGACGACAAGGGCTACGTCAAGCTGGTAAGGAGGATACCCCTATCCACTCCCATCTAATGCTCGCTCACCCTTTTTGGCTAAATGTCCTGGCCAAAATCAGCATAGATGGGGCCATACAGTCCTGATATAGGCACAATTTATTTATAGTATTTATATTCCGCCCTTCTCACCCCGCAGGGGACTCAGGGCGGATCACAATGCACATACACATGGCAAACATTCAATGCTATAGACCAGGGGTGCTCATTATGGTGATCGGGAGCACCTAGGTGATCTTTGGCCCTCTTCCAGGTGATCTTTGGGTCTCACCAGCTGGATGGCGCGCTCCTGCCATGCGCACGCACATGCACTCCCGCCGCCTTTGCGTCTTTCCATGCACGGTGTGGTGACATGACCGCCCATTGGTTGCGCACGGATAGGATGCGAGGCTGTGTGTGAGAGAGAGAGCCAAGGAGAGAAGAAATCCGGAGAACTTTTTCGGATCCATTTGGCAAGCAGGCGGGCGGGCGCTGGAAGGAAAGAGGGAGAGAGAGAGAGGTGAAGGAGGCCGGGCAAAGTGGGGCAAAGCCAAGCAAGCCCCGCCACAAACCCTGCTGCTGCCCTCGGGACCCCCATTCCAAGCTGAGACCTGGGCGAGCGAGCTGTGTGGGGCTGCTTTCTTTCCTTGGTTGGGGGCGAGGAGGGAGGGCTCCGCTGTGTTCCTGGGGCTGAACCCAAGGAGGAGAGGGCTGCGGGGATGGAGACTCCACTTGCTGCTGCTGCTTGTGCCCTCGCTGCCTTTCTCCGCCTCACCCTCCTCGCCTCGAAGGAGAAAGGCGGCGAGGTCCCACGGGAGAGAGAGAGAGAGAGAGAGAGAGAGAGAGAGAGAGGGTGGCTCTTCAGAGCCGGCTAGGAAGAGCCACCCTCTTTCTCTCTCTCTCTCTCTCGCCCGAGGGCATGGACTGCCACCAGTGGGAGGGGTCCTCCTTCCTGCCAGCCGTCCACTTGGGCGTCCTTTCTGAGTGACACCCTTGAAAGGAAGGAAGCCCCCCCCCCCCGCTGCATCTGTCACTTTGGGGAAGCACCTCTTCCACTCTTCCTTCTCCTGCCCAGGTAAGGAAGCCTCGAGGGAGTAGGAAGGGGGGGAGGCTGCCGTGGGGAGGCTCCAGCCTCACGTGGGTCCCTCTCTCGGTTGAGTTTCCTGGCCCAGGCAGCAGCCAGGCGGCCCCTCTTCCCAGCCCTGCGCCTTCCTAGCCGCCGCCGAAGCCATATCTGGCCGAAGCGCTGGCGGGTTCGCCTATAAATACCCTCCCGCTGCGTGCGTGGGAGGGGCCTGCTGTGCACGCAAGAAGCAGGATGGGATGGGGACTTCCTGCTTCGCGAAAGCATGCAGCAGGAAGGAGGAAGGCAACAAAGACATTAAGAGAGAGCGCGCGCGCAGGCAAGGAGGATCCCCTTCCCGAGTGCGCGGCGGCGAGTTCGTGGGCAGGCAAGAAAGAAGCCCCACGTGAACAGAAGGCTGCAGTAGGAGCATGCGCGCGCACACATGCTCATATGCACAACAGGTGATCTTTTCAACTTGATTGTTCATATAGTAGCTCGCATGATGAAAAAGTGTGGGCACCCCTGCTATAGACACACAGCATATATAGACAGACACACAGAGGCTATTTAACATCCCACCTTCATCAGGGTATGCTTTTTTAAATTCCGGCCACCGGGGGAGCTGTCGCTTCACCGGCCACTTGAGGCACCAATGGTGTACTTCCTCATTCTTCTGCATGCTGCTGGAGAGTTTTATGGTGCTGTAAATTTGTTAAATTAGCCTCCCCGCATAAGCGGTACCTAAATTTCATACTTGACAGATGCAGCTGTCTTTGGGCTGCAAAGGTCAACAGCAAGCTAGACAAATGGTTGGGAACTTACTCTGACCCAGGCTGGCTTCGGATTTATGACCTTTCGATCAGTAGTGATTTTTAATGCACAAATGGAGGGGCCATTGCTCCAGTTCCAGCAGGAGGGCAAACAGAAATATTTATATATTATTTACAGTATTTATATTCCGCCCTTCTCACCCTGCAGGGGACTCAGGGCAGATCACAATGTGCATCTACATGGCAAAAATTCAATACCATAGACATACAGCACATATAGACAGACAGTCAGAGGCTATTTAACTTTTTTCTGGCCACTTTTCATGTACACTTACATGGCAAACATTCAATGCCATAGACATACAACATACAGTATATAGGCAGGCACACAGATGCTATTTAACTTTCCAGCTCCATGAGGGTATGCTTTTTGAATTCCATATGCTTTACCTTTTTGAATTCTAGCCATCGGGGGGAGCTTTCGCTTCACCATCCACTTGTGACACCGATGGAGTACTTCCTCATTCTTTTGCACGCTGTTGGAAAGTTTTGTGGCGCGTAAATTAGTTAGACTCCCCGCATAAGCAGTACCAAAATTTCCTACTTGACAGATGCAGCTGTCTTTGGGGCTGCAAAGGTCAACAGCAAGCTAGACAAATGGTTGGGAACTTACTCTGACCCGGGCTGGCTTCGAACTTGTGACTTTCGGTCATAAGTTTTAATGCAGCTGACTGCCAACCAGCTGCGCCACAAGCCAGTCCTGTAAACTAAGATGAGAGGCACCTGCATCTGAGGTACACAGCTGATTTGGGGGAGGAATGTGAGGCTGCCGCTGGCCATTGGTCAGAAAGTGAATGGTCTGAGAGGAGGGTTTGGAATTGACACCTTCCTAGTAACCAAGAAATGTGGGGCTGTGCTACTGCTTCAGGGAAGCACAGTTAAATGGGAATAACACTTTCAAACCAGGAATATATGGAGCCCCCAGTGGCGCAATGGGCTAAACCCTTGTGCCGACAGGACTGAAGACCGACAGGTCAGAAGTTCGAATTTGGGGAGAGCGTGGATGAGCTCCCTCTGTCAGCTCCAGCTCCCCATACAAGGACATGAGAGAAGCCTCCCACAAAGGATGGTAAAACATCAAAACATCCGGGCATCCCCTGGGTAACGTCCTTGCAGACAGACTCTCACACCAGAAGTGACTTGCAGTTTCTCAAGTCGCTCCTGACACACACAAAAGAACAACCCCAGGAATATAATATTTTTTGACATTTTGTTACATAGTGTTATACGCACCTGGACTTCAGGCGTGTGGCTGCTTGGGAAATCATAGAGTTGGAAGAGACTGCATGGACCATCCAGTCCAACCCTCTGCCAGGAAGCAGGAAAATCTCATTCAAAGTGATTGTTATCTCTGTTTAACAAGGAAATGTTACCTCTGTGTTTGGGGCTACAAGCAGCAACACACCTGAGGTCCAGGTCATATGATGAACACGAAGGTGAGACAGATGCCAGGGCTGTGTGGGGTGAGGTCAAGTATGCATGGGTCTCAGGTGGCATGTGGTCTCCTTTCTCTCCCTTGTTAATAACTCTTCCCACATCCACATCTTGTTCCTCTGGCCTTTGCAGGTGGACTTTGGCTTTGCCAAGGCGCTGAAGCCGGGTGAGAAGACCTACTCCTTCTGTGGGACTCCAGAGTACCTGGCCCCTGAGATCCTGCGCCACGAGGGCCACGACTTCTCTGCAGACTTCTGGACCCTGGGAGTGCTCATCTTTGAGATGCTGGTGGGAAGGTGAGGTTCCCCCCTCCCTAATGGGCAGCAGGGGGAGCATCGAGGGGGGTCCCCCATGGCTGCCTGTTGGAGAGAGACTTCTGAGCCCAATGGCTTCTGACTGGCTCAGCAGAGTTGTGGAAGAGAGGGTCAGGGATATATACCCCTATCACCCCCCTCCCTGGTTTGGGGTTTCCTTCCACCATCCCCCCACCCCCAGTGAGTTTTAGTGGTCCCAGGGCTTTGCAATTCCCAGTTTTGAAGATCTCTCCCAATAGTAGGCTTATTGATCACAAGACTGTTAGGATGCTCTGCCTTGTCCTTCTATTTTCAAATGCCCCCCAAAACCATTAAAAAAAATCAATCAAACACCAGGGGCAAGGGAATCATTCAATAGGTTTATTTGATCCCATCACCCTGCCGGGTGAACAAGAAAAGTGTCAAGTAGGGTTGCCACTTGTCACGGTCAGAGTGACAGACCTTTCTCTTGATCAAGGGGACAAATGCGACGGGATAGTCAATGACGTGCAAATAGACAAGAGAAGACCAAATTTGGGTTTACACTATTTATGTGACTTTTATTAAAGCAGTAAATATAATGTAACAATCACGTTTGAGCATAAAAGCATAAAAAAGGAATACAATGTAATGAATCAGGTTAATATACAAGCATTTCAAAAGAAACATAGAATCACATTGAACATTTAAACCCTTAAACCACAATCACTCTAAGTATAATATAAAGAATTGATTCAAAAGAGACTAATCACCTTAAAGATTTGATTTGAGTAAAGCACAGCAGCATTTAATCAGCAGTTAGCAGCATTTCTTAAGGACATGCATACCTTACACACACACACACACACAGCAAGCAATCACAAGCTCACACATACACACGCGCACACAGACGGCATTCACACCTTCATACATACACTGAGGTAGATAGTATTGCTCCCTCCCAAATCCATGGCTAGGTAATTTGGGCAGGCCCGGATTAGCGGACTGTGCCGCCCAAGGCCCCCCTGTCTAAATGCCACCCCCCGGGGGGGCGGGGCCTCTTGCAGGGGGTGGGGCCGGCGTGATGGACAAGGCGCCGCTGGAAGTCCCGCCCCTAGGGAAACTCACGCGACTGTCCCCACTGCCGCCGCGCTCACACCGGCGCCCCTCCTCCCTTCACTGAAGGAAGGAGTGGCGCCCGCGCGAGCGGGGTGGCGGCGGGGAAGCCCCGTGAGTCTCCCTAGGGCGGGACTTCCAGCAGCGCCTTGTCCATCACGCCGCAGCTCCGCCCTCCTCTCTTCAGTGAAGGGAGGGGCGGAACCGCCAGAGGGGAGAAGGCGCGCTGGAAGTCCCGCCTCTAGGAGACTCACGCGACTTGTGTTTGGGGCACGGGCGGGGCGGCGGTGGCGAAAGCCGCGTGAGTCTCCCTATAGGGACGGGACTTCCAGCGGCGCCATCTCCCTCTCGTCGGTTCTGACGGGAGGAGGGGCGGAGCCGCTGCTGGTGTGACGGACAAGGCGCCGCCGGAAGTCCCGCCCCTAGGGAGACTCACGCGACTTCCCCCGCTCTCGCACTGGCGCCCCTCCTCCCTTCACAAATGGAAGGAGTGGTGCCCGCCCGCGCGAGTGGGGCGGCGGCGGGGGAAGCCGCGTCAATCGCCCTAGGGGTGGCGGGACTTCCCCCCGGCTCCTTGTCCCGCGGGCGGGCGCCACTCCTTCCTTCACCCCTTCCTTCAGGCCCGGAAATGCCGCCCCCCAAATCTGCCGCCCGAGGCCAAGGCCTTGGGTGGCCTTATGGGTAATCTGGGCCTGAATTTGGGATGAGATGGCCCTCCAAATTCATGGCCTGGAGATTTGCAGAAGAAGCTGGATGGTTCCCCGTCCGGATTAGAGAATCAACAACGCCAGAGGCGAAACC
The DNA here is from genome assembly GCA_030556195.1 of Anolis apletophallus. Lineage (NCBI taxonomy): Eukaryota > Metazoa > Chordata > Lepidosauria > Squamata > Anolidae > Anolis > Anolis apletophallus. Next base: position 3,257,385 of record JARBWK010000003.1, on the reverse strand, counting down.
TGGGATCTTATATTCATTTTCTCCACTTTCCCTCCATCCGTGGCCAAAACTGACAGTTATTAATTTGATCCCATTCTTCTGTTATTACTCCATTCTTTGAAGCCACTAGCGTATCGGCCGACTTGTTCATGCTTAGGTTTGTTCCGTACTTCTTCTCAAGCTTGGGTGGTCTCCAAGATAAAGGAAAACCCCGCTTCTCTCTGCCAAGTCTTCAGGCCCTCCCCTACCAGCATGCTTTGCAGATCTCCATGTTTCTCTGGCCTATCTGACACAACTTTGGCTCTTGCAGGAAATCACATACTTCAGCCATACACGTCCACCCATATCATGCTATCCTCACACACTTTTTGATATAAGAATAAGGGACAGGTACCTAAAAATGGGAATTTTTCACAAAAATAGGGGCCACTTCATAAAAACTTGAAAATCATCAATTGATTTTCAAGTTTTTATGAAGTGTCCCTTATTTTTGTGAAAATTCTTTATTTTAGGTACCTGTCCCTTATTCTTATATCAAAAAGTGTCAACCCCAGTGTCAAGGCAAGGAGATCATTCAATAGGTTTATTTGATCCAATCATCCTGCCAGGTGAACAAGAAAAGTGCCACAAACACTTTTGCTGAATGGATCTCGAAAGGAAGGAGGCCCTGATTTTCCCACTTCCTCTCTCTCCTCCCCACAGGCCCCCCTTCCACAGTCCGGAGCCTCAAAAGATCTACAGCAAGATCATGGACGGCGTCTTCTCCTTCCCCGTCTTTGTCAGCGACGCGGCCTGCTCTCTGGTGGCCAAGCTTTGCACGTGAGTCTGATCCACAAAAGTGGAGCAGGGCTCTGGGATCTATAGTTTCTTCCAGGGCTGCCCAGGAAGTCGATCGCGATCGACCAGTTGATCCCGGGACCAAAGGAGGTCGATCCCAGCCGGATGGGGCACTTCTCAGAGGGGGGCGGAGGCAGGCTGCGCCAAGCCCCGCCCCCTCCCCCGACTTCGGCACTCCCAGCAGCTTCTTCAGGGTTGAGGATGGCAGTGCCAAGCCAGCCTTGTGCTAGCTATGCCACCACTGGCTTGGCATTGCCATTCTCAAGCCTGTAGAAGCTGCTGGGAGCTCCAAAGCCAGAGGGAGGGAGGGGCTTGGTGCGGCCTGGCTCTGCCCCCTCTGGCTTCCGCTCTACCAGCAGCTTTTCTAGGCTTGGGGATGGCAATGCCAAGCCAGTGGTGACATAGCTAGCACAAGGCTGGCTTGGCACTGCCATCCTCAAGCCTGGAGAAGCTGCTGGTAGAGTGGAAGCCAGAGGGGGGCGGAGCCAGGCCGCACCAAGCCCCGCCCCACCCCACCCCTCTCCAGCCTTGAGGAGTTAGGTAGATTTTTCTGACTTGGTTTTATTATAAGTAGCTCGCGTGCTGAAAAAGTGTGGGCACCCCTTCTTTCTGGCAGAAGGAGATTGGAATGGATGGCCCTTGGGGTCTCTTCTAACTCTAGGATGTCGATATTGCATGTACTTATTGTAAGAAGTGTTTGCCAGCAGAGTTTGCTACCTAGGAAGTTGGCAGGAATCTCCTTCTTGGGGGTGGGGTGTCTTGGGGATGATGTTTCTTGAGAATGTGCCTTCCTTCCTGGCAGAGCAGGATTGGAGTAGATCAGGTATGGGCAAGGAGAGCGACTCGCTAAGTTTTGCAAGGCCAACAGTTGGTTTGTTACAAAGACATCCATCAAGCAGTGTATCTACACTGTAGAAATAATGTTAGTTTGACCCCACTTTAACTGCTATGGAATCCTGGGAATTGTAGCATGGTAAGGATGCAGTTCAAGAAGCAACTGTGTATGTGAGCATCACCTGATAGACATCAGAAAAATAACATAAGCGGAAACAGAAGATGGAAAAGCTCCATGATCTCTGCCAAAAGAAGACCAGGAGCAGATTGTGGCTCAGACCTGACAGTGCTAATAGCAAAAAGGAAAACGAAAGAGAAACCCTACTTCTTGCAAAATTCAACCTGTAGAACGTGAAGAAAACATAAAACAGACAAACAAACCAGATTTGTACTATTAAACCTAATTGACTGGGAGCTAGAACTCTGAACTAAAGCCAGGGATATAAGGTGCATCTTCACTGCTGAAATAATACAGTTTTACACCACTTTCTCTAACACAGGGGTGCTCACTAGGTAGATCACGAGCTACTAGTTGATCTCCGGCCCTCTTCCAGTCGATCTTCGGGCCTCACCAGCCAGATGGGGCGCTCCTGCCTTGCGCGCGCGCACCCTGCGTGCACGCGCACTCCTGCTGCTGGCATCCGCTCTTGCGGTGCTTCTTCCGCCTGCGGGGCATTGCAGGAAGGAGGAAGCACGAAGCAGGGCCTCCAGAGGGAGCGCCTCACACTCTGCCCTGCCTCTCATCCGGAAGCAGCCGTGCAGCCTCCGCTGCCAGCAAGTGAGACAGGGCGAAGTGTGGGGTGGGGCCTCCGGAGGCCCTGCCTCGCGCTTCTTCCTTCCCACAATGCCCTGCAGGCGGAAAAAGCGCCGCACGAGCGGAAATTGGGGACGAGGGGAGCACACGCATGGCAAGGGGAGCGCGCACAGGTAGATCTTTGTGATTTGCTTCCTTTAAAAGTAGCTCGCTTGCTGAAAAAGTGTGGGCACCCCTGCTCTAGCATAACTCAGTGCTATAGAACAGGCATGAGCAAACTTCGGCCCTCCCTCCAGCTGTTTTGGACTTCAACTCCCACCATTCCTAATTGTGGGGAATTGTGGGAGTTGAAGCCCAAAACTGCTAGAAGAAGGGTCCAAGTTGGCCCATGCATGCTCTAGATCGGTGGTTCTCAACCTGTGGGTCCCCAGGTGTTTTGACCTACAACTCCCAGAAATCCCAGCCAGTTTACCGGCTGTTAGGATTTCTGGGAGTTGAAGGCCATAACATCTGGGGACCCACAGGTTGAGAACCCCTCCTCTAGATCAAGGGATGCCATTGTCCCACCCTCTTCTGCTTTGGTCAGACCTCACCTGGAACAGTCCCGTTGTTGTTGTTATTGTTATTTGTATGCCACTTTTTTCTTAACAGAGACTCAAAGGCGCAAACAGTGCTCAGAACAATTTTCTGGGCACAGCAATTCCATAAATGCTCAGGTTCCTTTCTTGCGCAGCCATTCCTCCTGAGCACAAGCACAACGGGAGGGACAATAATGTCACTCATCCTTAAACTGAGCTGCCATTTTTCTTTGTTTGGAGAGAGCCTTTAAGACCTCTTTTGCTGACCTCGCGCCCGCTCTTTTTAAAAATGCCTTCCATAATGGGATGTTGTGACCCAGCTTGGCCGTATTTTGAGCTCCAGGGGCCTTTTACGAGCCACGTTCCCAATACAGAAATTTGACCTCCCTATTCTCAATATGCTTATTTGTGAATGGAGTCGTGTGCAAAATGGAAAGTGCTTCATTGCTGCCTTTTGGCTTGTCCTGAGTGAGTCATGCGGCAGGACTTTTGAAACGCTGGTGCTTTCCGATTCCCACCCAGAAGTGGACCCAATCCCTTCTTTCCAAGGTCAGCAGCTGCATGCCGTGCAAAGAAACCAAAACGAACAATACTCTGTTTCTTCAATTGCAGGCGCCGACCCGGGCAGCGACTGGGCAACACCACCACCGGGATCCGGGGCATCTGCAAGCACAGGTCTGTCATCTTTACTTTGATTTTTGAAAGTTTAAATACTTTGTAAACTTTAAGAAGATTTGAGTTGTTGTGAGTTTTCCAGGCTGTATCGCCATGTTCCAGAAGCATTATCTCCTGACGTTTCGACCACATCTATGGCAGGCATCCTCAGACGTTGTGAGGTAGATTAGAAACTAAGCAAGGGAGGTTTATGTACCTGTGGAATAATGTCCAGAGTGGGAGAAAGAACTCTTGTCTGTTGGAGGCAAGTGTGAATGTTGCAATTAGTCACTAAGTAACTAACTAACTTTATTTCTTATGAGTTGCCCTCCTCCAAAGGTGCTCTGGGCGACTTACACAATTAAAATAAACAGGTTACATAGTCACCGCTTGTTACTCAATCATAGGCTCATCTGAAGAGCCATGTCTTAAGTGCCTCTAAAAATATATGTAGATCGGGAGTGGCTCTTTGGTCTGGCGGTAGGGAGGGAGTTCCACAAGATGGGGCTACAATGGAGAAGGATCTCTGTCTTGTGGACTCCAAATGGCCCTCTCGAGGGCCAGGGACATAGAGGAGATTCTCATGAGCTGACCGTGGCAGTCTCTGGTGGTGGAGTGGCATTAAACGGTCTCTTAGGTATGAAGGACCCTGACCTCGGAGGGCCTTGAATGCTAGGACCAGGGTCTTGTAGAGGACTCTGTGTTCAACCGGCAGCCAATGCAAACACTGCAGAGACGGCATTATATGGCACCTCATTGATGTTTTTGTGAGGAGTCTAGCAGCTGCATTTTGCACAATTCGGATCTTGCTAATTGCTGCTCGAGATAAACCCACATACAATGCATTGCAGTAATCCAGCCTTGACGTAACCGTGGCATGGATTACCGTAGCCAGCGCCTCTGTTGGTAAATAAGGTGCCAACTGCCTTGCTTGGCGTAGATGAAAGAAGGCCCTTTGACTAGTGGAGGCAACCTGGGCTTCCATCGTCATTTGGGAATCCAGGTTAACACCGAGACTCTTCACAGTGGGGGGTGGGGCTAACGGTTCCCCTTCAAAAGATGGTACCGTGTTTCCCGAAAGTAAGACACCCCGATTGTAAGACGTATCGGGGGTGTCAGGGGGGTCGGCTAATATAAGCCGTACCCCGAAAGTAAGCCGTACCTCGTCGCGTCGCCGCGTCGCCGCGCCGCCGCCGCAACCGGCCCATCGGCACACCTCTCCGCCAGGCCTCCAAGGAAGGGAGGGGAAGAGAGCCAGGCGTGGCGAGGCAGCGCCGTCACTCTGACTCGGCGCTGCCTCGCCACGCCCTGGCCTCTTTCCCCTCCCTTCTTTCGCCCAGGAAGGGAGGGGAAAGGAGCCAGGGGCGTGCCAAGGCAGCGCCGCGTCAGAGTGACGCGCGCCACTTCGCCACACCTCTGGCTCTCTTCCCCTCCCTTGGAGGCCTGGCGGAAAGGTGTGCCACGGAGGTGTGCCGCGGCCGATGGGGCCGGTTGCGGCGGCGTGACGGCGGCGGCGGCATGGGCGTGGCGACGGGGTACGTCTTAGTTTATATAAGACGTACCCCGAAAGTAAGCCATAGGGGGACTTTTCGGGGGGAAAAGAAAGTAAGACGCTGTCTTACTTTCGGGAAACACGGTAATAGGCCAACCAATTCTGATGGGCGGCCAGGCCACAAGATTTCAGTTTTTGCCTTGATTAGCACTGAAAAGCCTTGCAGCTTCAAGGCCTGGCTGATTCCTGCCTGGGAATTTAAAAAGATTATTTTATTTTGTTCACATTGAGACAGAGTGTTAGGCACATTACAGGTAATGAAGGTAGACACTCAGTGTGTGTGTGTACACACACACACACACACGCATTGGGTACACAAACAAGGGGGTATTACATTTTACTCAGCATTCACACACACATAAACATTCACTACTCGTCATGCATATATTACCATCTCTTCTTCCTTTTCCTGGGAAAGAGACCCCAGAGTAGGCTAGATTGCGTTACCTGTAAATCTGCCATTCTGCACATACCTAAAGCTAGCACAAAGCACAAGCATGGAAAATAATATCAAATGCAATGTAATGAATAAAGCTTTATAAACATCACAGTCGCTCTGGAGTACAATAATCATACAATACTGCACTGTCTGGGGAAAATAGTCCATTCCAAAGTGTGGTTTAGTCCATGTAGTTCATATAGTCTTTGGTAGGAATGAAGTAGGCCCGCGATCTCTCCCGTATAATCCGATATATAAACAACAAAGGGTGGGTGCAAAGATACTCCGGTAGAGACTCAGTCAATATAAAAATCCATAATGTAAACAAGATGTAGGACATATACTGGCAATAAATCCATGGGGTAGTGTTCCCAAAAAGACCAAGAAGCCGACGGAACAGCGTGAACCTATCACGTCTTCCACTGGCCAATGTAATCCGTTTCGCGAAGCAATATCTGTAGCACACCAGTTCTCGTTTGTGCCTGGGAGGCAGGGGGCAGCACCGGGGGTCCCACTTGCATTGGAGCCAGCTGATTCTGAAGAGGATTTGGAGGGGCTAGAAGAACGGGATTTTGAGACTGCTGGGCCTTCTTCCCCCACAGAAAGCCTGGCCTGGGATGACGGCTGGCCGGATCCTTACGAGAGGCAGGAAGGCCAGTCGGAATTCAAAAGCAGTGATAGTGAAGATTATGAACGGCCAGGGGGGCGAGGTTCGCAAGAAAGAATGTGGGAAACAACCGAGGGAGAGGCCCGGGAAGCAGATGGGGAGTTCGACTCTCACGAAGATAGGGAACCAGGTGCTGGGAGGCAAGGTCGAACGTTTGATAAGAGACGGAGCATTGAGGCTAGCAGGAGGGGTTGGTTCCACAGCCTAGACCGACCAAGGGCTCGCAGCACAGATTGGAGGAAGAGAAGCCTAGAGCGTCGGGGGCCTCGCCAAGGGGATTAAGTATAGGATCCGTGGGATCGGATCCTCAGTACTTCGGCCATGTCTATCCTATACAGATGTGTAGCGAAGCCAAGACCACGTAGCTAAGTTTGGGGCTAGGGGCCTGCCAAGCAGAGCTGGTATCTTGTAACCTTGTTTCATCCTTTGATCCGCTAGCTAAGCGGAGCCTTGCCAAGTCTTTGGATCTTACTGCCAAGCTTGTTTTTGGACTATACCTTTTATCTTTTGGGTTACTTTTGATTTTTATGGACAATTACCTTTTCAACTGTTTTTATCATTCAATAAAGTAGTTAGCTGATTTCCGTCTCTGTGTGTGTGATTAAGGGGCCGGCCTAGGTCTTGCATCGTGACAATATCGTGGCTCACTTTCTCAAGGCTTCAATAATTAATAGTTCAGTGTCCTCATCTGCAAAGTAAGAAATATTACAGCTGAGTTGTCTGGTTGTAATTCCCATTTTGGAAGGGACTATATTCCCCAGACAGTGCGGTATTGTATGATGTATTGTACTCCAGAGCGACTGTGATGTTTATAACTCTTTATTCATTACATTGCATTTGATATTATTTTCCATGCTTGTACTTTGCGCTAGCTTTAGGAGTCTGCAGTAGTTAGCAACCCTTGTTCAATTTGTGTATTCTTCAAATACACCACCTCCCTCCATCCCTTGGAGAAGATGGCGTATGGACCAGAGTCCTTCAGTCTGCCACAATTTTGGAATAGTCAAGTGTCTCTTATATAGTAATATTTCTGCTGATGTGGTTCCAAAAGTTGTAAATGAATGACAGGTGTTTTCCCCAGCTAAGCTTGCTGACAGATGTTAGCTTTCCTTCTTAACTGATGTTGGTTTTCCTTCTTAACGTAAGGAACCTTGTAAACACTTCCTTAACTTAAAAGAGTCATTGTGCTTGGTAATGCAAACATGTTGTTTTCCACCCTGCCTCTGGTCATCAACAGTTCTCATCAGCAACTTTTAATTGCAGCTTATTTCTTGCTGATGTTGTTCCGGAAAGTTGTAAATGAATGACAAGTCATTTTGCCCAGCTAAAACTTGCTAAGCCCTTACGTTAACTTTTCATTAACTGATAATTACTATTCCTTCTTAACGTAAGGAACCATTGCGTTGACTTGACTTAAGAGAGTCATTGTCTCTAGTAATGCAAACATGTTGTTTTCCACCAGAGAGTTCATCATTTCTCTCTGGTCATCAAGGTCAGCAGTTCAGCAACTTTTAATTACAGTTCGTGAATTCACCTTTTGTAGTTTTCCAGGCTTCATTTCTTAGGATGGCATCTCCAGATTCTATACGTCTCCAGTCATAACCTTTCATACAATTTCATTCAAACGTCACCATATTTATTACGCAGGCATGGCCCATGCCTGTGTCTAACCCCACTTCCTCGCAATGTCATGGGAGCAATACAGAGGAAGGCCTGTTGATCCCCTTTAAGGCTTCCAGAGTTCCTATGCCATGTTGTTACCTGGATTCTTGTTGCTGCGTCTTATGGGTTGCCTCCAATGGCTGTCCCGTTGTGGTGGTCCTGGCTTCTTATGACCCCCATCTTGTCCCCCATCCCTTTTGCCAGGTGGTTCAGCTCCATTTCCTGGAAGAAACTGGCGCAGCGCCAACTTGAGGCCCCTACCACAGTGCTGCTCAAAGAGGTAAGGCCCCGCCGCAGACCCCTCCTCATTGGACCCTCTCCCCGCAGGAAGGAGATTAGGTGCCCCGAGCAGAAGAGAGTCCAGCATTGCCAGTCATATAGATGAGCTCATGGTGGAAAACAGGAGGGGAAACACACAGGACAGATCCACTGAGGTTCAAATAAAGTTTGAAAATTAGTTTGGTTGGACCTAAACTGTCATATAACCCAGATTATCAAAGCAGATAATCCAGATTATCAAAGCAGATAATCCAGATTATCTGCTTTGAACTGGATTGCATGCACCATGGAAGCACCATGAGGCCCATCTCTGCCCCAAAGGCCTTATACACACAAGACCCTGCTACATTGCCATATGACCCAGAGTATCAAAGCAGATAGTCCTCATTTACATTGGGACTGTGGCGCAGCTGGCTGGGTGTCAGCTGCATTAAAGATCACTACTGACCGAAAGGTCATGAGTTCGAAGCCAGCCCAAGTTGGAGTGAGCTTCCGGCCAATTGTGTAGCTTGTTGTTGAACTTTGCAACCTGAAAGACAGTTGCATCTGTCAAGTAGGAAATTTAGGTACCACCTATGTCCAGGGCGGTCTAAGGTAATTTTAAATGGTAGGCGAACATTATTTTGGTGCCCCCCCCAAAAAACCATTATTTTGCCGCCCCCCATGTAAAACAAATATACAATTATAATATCACAATACCATTAGTAGTATTATATTGTATCAATGTATATACAATATATTATACCGTACTCATACTATATTGTATCATAATTATATTATACTACATTACAATATAATTATATTATAATATATTGACATTATAATATAATGTAACGTTCTACTATATTATTATTATAAAATAATAAAATTATTTCTTTAAATAAAATTATCCTCTACTAAATATTTTCATTACTCCTATAAAACTCAAATAACCCAAAATAAAGTAAAATAAAATATTATATATTCCTATTGTACAATACCACTATACTGCAATATTGTTTGTAATATTACGTGTAATATAAAATATATCATTATTCTATTGTTATATTGTATTTGTATTATATTGTATGACAATATTAAGCAGAACTGTATAATAATCAACAAGAAATGCAATGTAAATGCATCAAAATCAGAATATATTACCTACCACCCGACTCAAAATTCATAGGAGTCTCCCATAAGTCCAAAATTAGGATCCCAATGTAAATGTAAATAGAAAAACAGCCAAAATGTTCAAATGAGGTCGAATACAGGCAGCGCGGCCTGGGCAAACTTGGGCCCGCCCTCCCTCCTTCTAAGTGTTTTGGCCTCCAACTCCCACAACTCCTCATAGCCTCAGGCCCCTCAGGTCTAGACAGAAATAGAGCCGAAGAAAGGAAGGAGGGAGAGGAGAGGTCACAGAGGAGGAGGAGGAAAGCCCTTCATTCATTCCTTCACTTACACTTCCTTCACTGATTCTTTTCTCCTTCCCTGCAAACGCACGCGCACGGCGGAGACAAAGGGAGAGGGGAAGCACTCCCTGCCTGCCCGATAGGGAGTGCTTTGCTTACAGGCTTCTGCGCAAGGGAGCTACTGGGCATGCGCTGAGGTTTTCGCGCATGTGCAGTTGCTCCTGCGCTCAACTTCAGCTCCGGAGCAACCCCCCTTCCCAGATGGCGCCCTAGGCGGCCGCCTACTTGGCCTATCTTGTAGGACCGCCCCTGCCTATGTCTGGGGAGGCTAATTTAACAAAATTTACGAGGCCATAAAAAAAGCATGCGGGGAATGCAGAAAGTACTTCATCAGTGTCACAGATGGACGGTGAAGCGACACCTCCCCTGGTGGCCAGAAAAAAGTTAAATAGCCTCTGACGGTCTGTCTATATGTGTCGTGTGTCTATGGCATTGAATGTTTGCCATGTAAGTGTACATTGTAATCTGCCCTGAGTCCCCTGCGGGGTAAGAAGGGCAGAATACAAATACTATAAATAAATAAATAAATAAACAAGCAAACTAACTAACTAACTAACTAACTATGTGAAGCAGCATAACAAAAACAGCAGGCAGGCACTACAGGGTTCCTTGTGTCCCTCGTGGCTCTATCGACAAGTGTGGAAGTGCCGTCCCCTCCAATATCCCATCTCCCCGATCCTTGCCCTAACTGAGGAGTGGGCTTCTTGCAAATGACCTGCTTTGCTTTTTCCTCCCTTCCGGTCTCTCTCTCCAGGGCTCTCCCTACGTCAACTTCAGGCGCTTCTCCATTTCGCAGCAAGTGCCTGAGGAGGACTTCTCCGGATGGGACCAAGACTTCTGAGCCCCGTTGCCCACCCGCCAGCCTTTGGGATCCACGGCCCCCCGGCCTCTGCTCCCCATCTCTGCCGCGCAAAGGAGCCCCTCCGTGGGGCTTTGGAGAGACCTGGGCTGCCCTGTTGGCCTTCCTTTCCCCAGACTGTGGTCAAGTGGGGTGTCTGTGCTGAAGTCCCACTGTGCCCCTCTCTCCCTCCGTCTGCAGCGCTTGGCGGTGATCGTGTGCCCCCCTTGACCGCCCGCCCATCTGCCCACCACCCGCTGCTCCGGTGTGTGCTAGGAAGTGGCTGTCTTGGGTGCCGTCACTGTGAGAAGGGGACCCCGTGGCCCTCCTGTGTCGTGCTGCTGCTCAATGTTGGAATAAATGGTTTTGAAACATTACTTCCTCCCGCCTTACTTCCTTACTTCCTTCCTTTTTCCTCCTTCCATCCCTTCACTTCCTTGCTTCTGTCCATCCTGCCTGCCTTCTTTCTTTCGTTCTTGCCTCCCCTTCACTTCCTTCTTTCCTTCCCGCACTCCCTCTCTTTCCTTTTGCCTCCCCTTTCTTTTCTTTTTGTTCCCCCCTTTCTCTTCCTTTTCCTTTATTTTCCTTCTTCCTCTCCTTTCCCTTCTTTTCTTCCTTACCTTCTTTCCTCCCTTCTTGATTTTGGCTATCCTGCTTCACTGCTTTCTTCCCTTCCTGTCTGCCTTCTTTTCCTCCCTTTTTCCCCTTCATTTCCTTCTTTCCTTCCTTCCCTCTCTCCCTCTCTTTCCTTTTCCCCTCTCTCTTCGTTGCCCCTCCCTTTCCTTTCTTTCTTCCTCTCTCATTTCCTCCCTCCCCTTCACTTCCTTCTTTTCTTCCTCCACTCCTTCTCTTTCCTTTTGTCTCCATTTTTCTTTTCCCCCTTCCTTCTTTGCTATCCTTCCTTCTTTCCTTCCCTTCCCTTCCTCCACTCCCTCCCTTTCTTGTATTTGTCTGTCCTGCTTGCCTGCCTTCTTTCTCTCCTTCCTTCCTGCCTTCCTTTCTTCCCTCCTTCCCCTGCAGTTCCTTCCTTCCTTTCCTCCCTCTCTCCTTCCTCTCTCCTTCACTGCCCTTCCCTTTCTTTCTTTCTTCCTTACTTCCTTCCTCTCATTTCCTTCATCCCTTCCTGCCCTTCATTTCTTATTTTTTTTCTAGCCTGCCTGCCTGGTTTCCTTCCTTCCTTCCTTCCTTCCTTCCTTCCTTCCTTCCTTCCTTCCTTTCCTCCTTCCCTTCCTTCTTCCCTTCCCTCACTTTCCTTTTTCCCTTTCCCATCCTTCTTTGCTGCCTTTCCTCCTTTCTGTTCCTTTCTTTTTCCTATTCCTTTCCTTCGTCCTCTCTTTCCCTTCCTTCTTTCCTCACTTTCCTTTCCCCTTTCCAATCCTTCTTTTCTGCCTTTCCTCCTTTCTTTTTCCTTTTCCTTTCCTTCTTCCTCTCCTTTCCTCCCTTCCTTTCCTCCTTCCATTCCTTCCATTCCTTCTTCCCTCACTTTCCTTTTTCCCTTTCCAATCCTTCTTTGCTGCCTTTCCTCCTTTCTTTTTCCTTTCTTCTTCCTTTCCTTTCCCTTCCTTCCCTTCCCTTCTACCTCTCCTTTCCTTCCTTCCTCTCCTTTCCTTCCTTCCTGGTTGTGCAGGGCAGGTACAAGGTGCAAATCTGTATCCCAGGTGCTCGTCTACTACCTAAGGCAGGCATACAGCAATCCTGCTAGATGCGGCTGGACTCCAACTCCCATCGGTCTTCACCATCTGAAGAGACATTGAGGGATGGTGAGAGTTGCCACCAATCCAGCAACATCTGGAGGGCCACCAACTGGTCTCCCAGCCTTCGGGCCTCGGACATTTCCCTGCGCAAAGAGTCTCCCAGGTTTTGAAAGTCCTTGAGAGAGAAACACACACTTTGGTCTCCTGAGATTTCGACCACGTTGTGTCTTACACTGCAAAATGGATTTGGGTTTCTTTTTGCAGGGAGCTAGGGTTGCCACCTGTCCCGTATTGTATGGGACGTCCCATATTTGTGCTCTGAATTTCGTGTCCCTTATTTTCAGCTCTTGTCCCGTATTGACAGGACAGGACAGGTGGCAGCAGGGAGGGGAATTGCCATTCGTTTTGGGAGTTGCAGTTCACCCGCACCCAGAGGAATTGTGAGCCCCCCCATGACAATGGACTGGACTTAGACTTGACACTGAGAACCCTCATGACCAACTGAGCATACTGTGGGGATTTAGAAGGGAGCTGACCTTGATTTTTGGGAGTTGTAGTTCCCCCGCATCCAGAGAAACGGTGGCAGAAGAGGGAGGGAGACAGAAGGGCCTGGCTTGGTTGTCCTGTCACTCCCAGAATGCAACGTCAGGCTTGCCATCTCCCCCTCCCCATTATGGTGCATGACTTCTCCTTCCCCAGCCCCCCCGGCACTCACACCGCCAACCCACGCCCCCTCCCCACCCCCTCCAGCAGCTCCCCCCCCCTCCGGGGGTCAGGCCGCCTCCATGTGAAGCCACAGAGTTCATTTTCTATGGCAGCCCCCACCCGGGGATCCACCCCACTTGCTCAGCTTTGAAGTGGGCGACAGGTAAGGCCGGCTGGGCTCCCATCGCCCGCTCCCAACTGCCCCCCCCACCTCTGCCACCCCTCCTTCCTTCCGGCCTTTGCTTTTCTCACCCAAGCAGCCATGTGGAAGGAAGTGTCCCTTATTTTTTGTGAAAAATCCCGTATTTTTAGGTAAATGTTCCTTATTATATCAAAAAGTGGCAACCCTAACTGGAGGGCCTTTGGGGGGGCATATATGGTTAGGAGGAGGCCCTACCAGCCCATAGGAGCATCAACACTAGAAGGAACGCAATCTGGCATCCTTTCAATTGCCAAGGATCAATGCCCTGGAATCCCAGGAGTTGCAGTTTGGCAAGATTACAATCCTTCTGCCCAAGAATGCTAGGGCCTCACCAAAGCTACAACTCCCAAGAATCAGTCCATAGCATTGACCCAGGGCAGAATCCGGCTGCATTCATTCATTCTGCGCTTTGCCTCCTTTTCCAATGGGACTTCCACCATTGGCTATTAATGAGAGAAGGGGGCCCTGAGCCAGTGGTGGGCATGGCCAGGAGTGACCAGGAAGAGCTTCAGGGGGCTCTCCATAGAATCTTGGATTTGGAAAGGACTACCAAAGGCCATCCAGTCCAGCCCCTTATGCCATGTAGAAAAAGCATAATCAAGCTGTTCAACAGTGGAACTCTCTGCCCCAGGGAGGAGGGAGCAGGCTGGTTTTCTGCTGCCCTGGAGACTAGGAGCAATGGAACAATGGCTTCAAACTACAACAAAGGAGATTCCACCTGAACATGAGGAAGAACTTCCTGAGTGTGAGAACCATTCAGCAGTGGAACTCTCTGCCTCGGTGTGTGGTGGAGGCTCCTCCTTTGGAGGTTTCTAAGCAGAGGCTGGATGGCCATCTGTGGGTGTGCTTGGATTGCGATTGTCCTGCTTCTTGGCAAAATAGGGTTGGACTAGATAATGGTCCTTGAGGTCTCTTCCAACTCTAGGATTCTATGAAAGTACTCCCGGCAGATGGCCATCCAGCCTCTGCTTAAAAACCTCCAAAGGAGGAGTGTCCACTCCATTCCAAGGCAGAGAGTCCTTCCTCTCTTATTAGTTCCTCCTAATAATGTTCAGGTGGAATCGCCTATCCTGTGATTTAGGGTTGCCACCTGTCCTGTATTATACGGGACGTCCCGTATTTTTGCTCTGAATTTCGTGTCCCATTTTTTCAGTTCCTGTCCCAGACAGTACAGGACAGGTGGCAGCAGGAGTGGGGATTTTCCATTCATTTTGGGAGTTGTAGTTCACCTGCACCCAGAGAAACTGAGTCGTCCCCCACCCCCGTCCCCCGTGCGAAAACGGACTGGACTTAGACTTGGTACAGAGAACCCTCATGACCAACTGAGTATACTGGAGGGGTTTGGGAGGGAACTGACCTTGATTATTGGGAGTTGTAATTCCCCCGCATCCAGATAAACGGTGGCGGAAGAGAGGGAGAGAGAGGGGGGCCTGGCTTGGTTGTCCTGCCATTCCCAGAATATAAGGCCAGGCCTGCCATCCCCCATTATGGTGCATAACATGGCTTCTCCTACCCCAGCCCCCCCCGGCATTCACACTGCCAAGCCACCCCCCTCCCACCCCATCCAGCAGCCCCCACATTGGACCACCTCCACGTGAAGCCACAGAGTTCGCTCTTCATGGCAGCCCCTCCCCCCGCCCGAGGATCCACCCCACCTGCTCGGCTTTGAAGTGGGTGACAGGTAAGGCTTGAAGTGGGCGACAGGTAAGGCTTGAAGTGGGCGACAGGTAAGGCTTGAAGTGGGCGACAGGTAAGGCTTGAAGTGGGCGACACGCTTGAATGGGCTTGAAGTGGGCGACAGGTAAGGCTTGAAGTGGGCGACACGTAAGGCTTGAAGTGGGCGACAGGTAAGGCTTGAAGTGGGCGACAGGTAAGGCTTGAAGTGGGCGACAGGTAAGGCTTGAAGTGGGCGACAGGTAAGGCTTGAAGTGGGCGACAGGTAAGGCTTGAAGTGGGCGACAGGTAAGGCTTGAAGTGGGCGACAGGTAAGGCTTGAAGTGGGTAACAGGTAAGGCTTGAAGTGGGCGACAGGTAAGGCTTGAAATGGGCGACAAGTAAGGCTTGAAGTGGGCGACAGGTAAGGCTTGAAGTGGGCGACAGGTAAGCGTGAAGTGGGCGACAGGTAAGGCTTGAAGTGGGTGACAGGTAAGGCTTGAAGTGGGCGACAGGTAAGCCTGAAGTGGGCGACAGGTAAGGCTTGAAGTGGGCGACAGGTAAGCCTGAAGTGGGCGACAGGTAAGGCTTGAAATGGGTGACACGTAAGGCTTGAAGTGGGGGACAGGTAAGGCTTGAAATGGGCGACAGGTAAGGCTTGAAGTGGGCGACAGGTAAGGCTTGAAATGGGTGACAGGTAAGGCTTGAAGTGGGCGACAGGTAAGGCTTGAAGTGGGACACGTAAGGCTTGGTAAGTGGGCGACACGGCTTGAAATGGGTGACACGTAAGGCTTGAAGTGGGGGACAGGTAAGGCTTGAAATGGGCGACAGGTAAGGCTTGAAATGGGTGACACGTAAGGCTTGAAGTGGGCGACAGGTAAGGCTTGAAATGGGCGACAGGTAAGGCTTGAAGTGGGGACAGGTAAGGCTTGAAGTGGGCGACAGGTAAGGCTTGAAGTGGGCGACAGGTAAGGCTTGAAGTGGGCGACAGGTAAGGCTTGAAGTGGGCGACAGGTAAGTGGGGACATTGAAATGGGTGACACGTAAGGCTTGAAGTGGGCGACAGGTAAGGCTTGAATTGGGTGACAGGTAAGGCTTGAAGTGGGCGACAGGTAAGGCTTGAATTGGGTGACACGTAAGGCTTGAAGTGGGGGACAGGTAAGGCTTGAAGTGGGTGACAGGCTTGAAGTGGGCAGGTTGAACGTAAGGCTTGAAGTGGGCGACAGGTAAGGCTTGAAGTGTGGGCGTACAGGTAAGTGGGCTTGAAGTGGGTGACAGGTAAGGCTTGAAGTGGGCGACAGGTAAGGCTTGAAGTGGGCGACAGGTAAGGCTTGAAGTGGGCGACAGGTAAGGCTTGAAGTGGGCGACACGTAAGGCTTGAAGTGGGTGACAGGTAAGGCTTGAAGTGGGGCGACACGTAAGGCTTGAAATGGGTGACACGGTAAGGCTTGAAGTGGGCGACAGGTAAGGCTTGAAGTGGGTGACAGGTAAGGCTTGAAGTTGTAAGGTGGGCGACAGGTAAGGCTTGAAGTGGGCGACAGGTAAGGCTTGAAGTGGGCGACAGGTAAGGCTTGAAGTGGGGGCGACAGGTAAGGCTTGAAGTGGGTGGACAGGTAAGGCTTGAACTGGGTGACAGGTAAGGCTTGAAGTGGGTGACAGGTAAGGCTTGAAGTGGGCGACAGGTAAGGCTTGAAGTGGGCGACAGGTAAGGCTTGAAGTGGGTGACAGGTAAGGCTTGAAGTGGGCGACAGGTAAGGCTTGAAATGGGTGACACGTAAGGCTTGAAGTGGGCGACAGGTAAGGCTTGAAATGGGTGACACGTAAGGCTTGAAGTGGGGGACAGGTAAGGCTTGAAATGGGCGACAGGTAAGGCTTGAAATGGGTGACACGTAAGGCTTGAAGTGGGCGACAGGTAAGGCTTGAAATGGGTGACAGGTAAGGCTTGAAGTGGGGGGACAGGTAAGGCTTGAAATGGGTGACAGGTAAGGCTTGAAGTGGGCGACAGGTAAGGGGGCGACACGTAAGGCTTGAAGTGGGCGACAGGTAAGGCTTGAAGTGGGCGACAGGTAAGGCTTGAAATGGGCGACACGTAAGGCTTGAAGTGGGCGACAGGTAAGGCTTGAAATGGGCGACAGGTAAGGCTTGAAGTGGGCGACAGGTAAGGCTTGAAGTGGGTGACACGTAAGGCTTGAAGTGGGCGAAGGTGGGTGACACGTAAGGCTTGAAGTGGGCGACACGTAAGGCTTGAAATGGGCGACACGTAAGGCTTGAAGTGGGCGACACGTAAGGCTTGAAGTGAGCGACAGGTAAGGCTTGAAGTGGGCGACAGGTAAGGCTTGAAGTGGGTGACAGGTAAGGCTTGAAGTGGGCGACAGGTAAGGCTTGAAATGGGCGACAGGTAAGGCTTGAAAGTGGGCGACAGGTAAGCCTGAAGTGGGCGACAGGTAAGGCTTGAAGTGGGCGACAGGTAAGGCTTGAAGTGGGCGACACGTAAGGCTTGAAGTGGGCGACACGTAAGGCTTGAAGTGAGCGACAGGTAAGGCTTGAAGTGGGCGACAGGTAAGGCTTGAAGTGGGCGACAGGTAAGGCTTGAAGTGGGCGACAGGTAAGGCTTGAAGTGGGCGACAGGTAAGGCTTGAAGTGGGCGACAGGTAAGGCTTGAAGTGGGCGACAGGTAAGGCTTGAAGTGGGCGACAGGTAAGGCTTGAAGTGGGCGACACGTAAGGCTTGAAGTGGGCGACAGGTAGGCTTGAGGCTTGAAGTGGGCGACACGTAAGGCTTGAAGTGAAGTGAGCGACAGGTAAGGCTTGAAGTGGGCGACATTTAAAAGGCTTGAAGTGGGCGACAGGTCAGGCATTAAGTGGGCGACAGGTACGGCATGAAGTGGGCGACAGGTAAGGCTTGAAGTGGGCGACAGGTAAGGCTTGAAGTGGGCGACAGGTAAAGCTGGGTGGGCTCCCATCGCCCGCTCCCAAGCGCCCCACCCCACCCCCTTCGTCCTGGCCTTTGCTTTTCTCACCCAAGCAGCCACGCAGAAGGAAGTGTCCCTTATTTTTGTGAATAATCCCATATTTTTAGATAAATGTCCCTTATTTCTTATATCCAAAAGTGGCAACCCTACTGTGATTTGAGCCCTCCCAACAGATGGCCATCCTATCTTCCCCTTTGGAAAGGAAAAGCCACTTCAGAGCAGCGGTGGAGTGGAAAGGCAGAACAAATGACACATTTAGTCGTGTGGGAGACGCAGCCAAAGAAAGAAAGGCCCCTGCTGGTCCCCAGAGCAGATCTTAGTCACTCGTTTCCACAGAAAGCCAGGCATGATTCACACCACTTCTCAGGCTGGAGGAGGGCTTCACCTCCGACGGCAAGGGCCAGCTCACCTCTCACGTCTCGCAGCCCCAAGGAATGGGATTGGAGAGGCGGAAGGCGCACCCAAGGGCCATCCAGACCAACCCCCTTGGGCCACAGTCCAAGCCCGCCCAACAGAGAGCCATCCAGCCTCTAATTAAACGTCTGCCAAAAAGGGAGACAACTAGGCCTGGGTAGGTTCGTCGGAATGCTCGTAAGATCGGAATGAATTCCGATTAAATTCACCTTTTACGCGGCTTTTGTAAGCAACCCAGAAGTGAATTTGCCATCTCGAGCAGGCCCGGATTACCCATAAGACCACCCTAGGCCATGGCCTAGGGGGGCAGCTTTGGGGGGGGCAGCAGATCCAGACCCCCCAAAATTGAAATAATAATAAAATTTTAGTCCGAACTTCGGGCGCTTGCTTCTGCGCCTGCACACTGAGAAGGAGCGAGGGAGAAGGAGCCGTGGGAAGTTCCACCACCCCTCGGGCGTCTGACATGGCTTCCCGCCGCCTCCTTGCTCACGCGGGTGGGCGTCGCTCCTTCCTTCAGTGAAGGGAGGAGGGGCACCCGTGCGAGCGTGGCGGCGGGGGAAGCCACGTCAGACGCCCTAGGGTGGGACTCCTCGGCTCCTTCTCCTCGCGCAGCTCCGCCCTTCCTCCCTTCAGTGAAGGAAGGAGTGGCGCCCGCCCGCGCGAGGGAGAAGGAGCCGGGGGGAAGCCCCGTCACCCCTAGGGAGACTGACGTGGCTTCGCTTGCCCGTGCGAGCGAGGAGGCAGTGGGGGAAGCCACATCAGTCGCCCTAGGGGCGGGACTTCCCCCGGCTCCTTCTCCCTCGTGCCGGCTCCACCCCACCGCAAGAGGCCCCGCCCCCTCAAGCAGCCCCGCCCCCCATTTAGAGAGTATGGCCTAGGATGCCACAAACCATTAATCCGGGCCTGATCTCGAGGCCGCCGCCGCCATTTTGGGAAAGGATTCGGCATTAGATTCCCGCCCCTCCCAAGGTGCTTTTCCCTCATTGGCTGTTTAACCCAGTTTGGAGGCAGATCTCCTTCCCTCCGCATCGGAACTGGGGCAACAGCCGCAGCTAAACTGGGTTAAACACGGCTGTCGCCCCAGTTCTGACGCGGAGGGAAGACATCCCCATCCAAACTGGGTTAAACATGCGTGTCCACCATTTTCGGGCTGTCTGGCCGTATCCTAGAAGCATTCTCTCCTGACGTTTCGCCTGCATCTATGGCAGGCATCCTCAGAGGTTGTGAGGTCTGTTGGAAGCTAGGGAAATTGGGTTTATATATCTGTGGCAAGTCTAAAATTATAACAGTAAATACAGACCAAAACTCAAACACAGGGGAACTCCAGACAAGAAACAATCAGGGACAGCTAATCACCCTTCAACAAAGGATTCCCCCAGGCAGTAAGAAGCCATACCTAAAAACTGCCAGGCCATCAAATGCTCATCAAGGAGGCCAATTGAAACACTCACACCTCTCTCCAACAGACAAGAGTTCTTTCTCCCACCCAGGACTTTCCACAGAGATATCAACCCCATTTTCCTAGTTTCCAACAGACCTCACAACCTCTGAGGATGCTTGCCAGAGATGCAGGAGAAATGTCAGGAGAGAATGCTTCTGGAACATGGCCAGACAGCCCAGAAAACCTACAATGTATTTATTTACAGTATTTATATTTCGCCCTTCTCACCCGGCAGGGGACTCAGAGCGGATTACAATGTACACATACATGGCAAACATTCAATGCCATAGACACACAACACATATAGACAGACAGTCAGAGGCTATTTAACTTTTTTCTGGCCACCAGGGGAGCTGTCGCTTCACCGTCCATCTGCGACACTGATGAAGTACTTTCCGCATTCCCCACTTGCTTTTTGCTGGAGATTTTTTTATGGCCTCGTAAATTTGTTAAGTTAGCCTCCCCACACATAGGTGGTACCTACATTTCCTACTTGACAGGTGCAACTGTCTTTCGGGTTGCAAAGGTCGACAACAAGGTACACAAAATGAGTTAGAAGCTCACTCTGACCCGGGCTGGCTTCGAACTCATGACCTTTTGGTCAGTAGTGATCTTAATGCAACTGACACCCAGCCTGATGCGCCACAGTCTTGGTGCATTCCAACCCAGTGATTCCAGCCAAGAAAGCCTTCGACAATATATTGGACTCAGGGTGGTTATTATTCCAGGTGAGGTCTGGTTGAAGCAGAATAGGGGGCCGGGGCTTACTTTGATCTAAGACAGAGGTGTACACAACCTGCAGCCCTCCAGGTGTGTTATTGTTGCGGTGATGTTTATTCACACCCTGCTTTCTCTCTCAACAAAAGGGACTCCAAGCTGCTTGGCGCCCCTATTATTATTTTACAGCTTGCCCAATGACCAGGAATCCTGCGAGCCGAAGTCCAAAACACACCTGGAAGGCCTCAAGTCTGACACCACTGATGTAAACACTAGGAGCCCAGAATTGCAACTGGATTCTGAGCTGCTGTAAGATGCTTTGCCCAGAACTGGACACAGGTTTACAGGGCCGTAGCCAGGATTTTGATTCCGGGGGGGGGGGGCTGAGTTTGGTTCGGGGGGGGCTGAGACTGGGTGGAAGAGGGTCTACCCTAGCAAATCTTTTGTATTGTTATCCCAACAACCCCATGAATGTGGGATATAATGAGCATGGTGATCAGATCATGATATGAATAAACATAACAGTTTAAATAATGGACCAGTAAGACCACCCTGAGAATTTCGGGGCTGAAGCCCCTAAGCCCCCTGGCTACATGCCTGCAGGTTTATGATTCCAGGTGAGGGGCCTGACCAAGGCACCTGTTTCCCTGGAGAGTACATTCTGCAAGAGACCCCTGCCTCTCCTTCAGGGGCTGTCAAGCAAAGTGGTTATCAACCTGCATTTGTTCTACAATGTGTAGACCAAGCATGGGCAAACGTTGGCCCTTCGGGTGTTTTGGACAATTCCCACAATTTCTAACAACCTTCCAGCTGTGTTTTCCACAGATTTCATGACTAGAATCCCTGAGTTGCTATGAGTTTTTTGGGCTGTTTGGCAATGTTCCAGCAGCATTTTCTCCTGATGTTCCACCTGCATCTGTAGCTAATGGCATCTGCAGAGGTTCTGTTGGCAGTGAGGTGAGTCAAGTGTGTGTGTGTGTGTGTGTGTGTGTGTGTGTGTGTGTATTAGGCCTGGGCAACCCATGGTTCTAAATGGTTCTAAAGTACTTACAAAACTAAAGTTCTGGTGGTGAACACTAGGTGGCGCTGGTGCTTTGCTTCTACAGTGTTGCTAAAGTTCTGGTGGTGTACATTTCAGAACTCTAACAAAACTTTCAAAATTTGATTATTTCATTATTGGCAATTTTTAAGACAGAACCAATTAGGAACTGCCCTTTATAATGAAATTTTGAAAGGTTTGTTAGAGTTCTGAAATGCTCACCACCAGAACTTTAACAACACTGTAGAAGCAAAGCACCAGCGCCACCTAGTGTTCACCACCAGAACTTTAGTTTTGTAAGTACTTTGAAACCACTTAGAACCATTAGATGCCATTAGGCACAGATGCAGGTGTAACGTCAGGAAGGAATGCTGCTGGAGCATGGCGATATAGCTTGGAAAAACCCACAGCTGTTGGGAATTGCAGGAGTTGAAGTCCAAAACACCTGGAGAAAAGGCCAAAGTTGGCCCAGGCCTGAGGTAGAAGATTCACCGCAAGCTGGAATTGGCTTTAAAATTAGAGTCTCGATGCCATTTTTATTTTAAAAAGGGAAAGGCATTTCTTTATTTAGTCGTCATACCTGTAGCAAAGGTTGGCCCTTTAGGCAGTGGATACATGAGGAGTAAACCACAAGGTCCTTCTTCCTTCCCGCTTCTCTCCCCGCTGCTCCCTTTGCCTCTTGTCTCCTCTCTTCCTTTCCGTGGCTGGTTTGCGTGTTTGGGGCCGCCCCAGCAGTGGCAAAGCGTGTGCAAGGCTCAGCCGGCGGTCAGCGGGCAGTGGACAGAGGGGACGGACAGAGAGTGTACGGCAAATGGATAAATAACAGAATGGTTGCACTTGCTCTCTTGCTCTGCAGCCCCATCTCCCTCCGGATGTACCACCTTCGTTGTGGCACATGGGCATGAGGACCACAAAAGGGTTTCTCAGGGCAAAGGAGGGTCTGGGGATTATGATGCCAGCAGGTGTAGAGCATCATAAACTCAAGAGAGCCAGGGGGCCCCCCAAAGGCCATCTAGTCCAGCCCCTTTCTTTCTGCCAGACAGCAAGACACAAGGAAAGCCCTCCCAACAGATGCCCACCCGGCCTCTGGAATGAAGGCTCCTCCAGGCTCCCTTTCCACAGTCAAAACAGCTCTTATAGTAAAAGGAGTTCCCATCATTTTAACGCATTGCGTTGTGTCTCAGCGTTTTCCCCCAAGGTAAACATAGCAAGTTCATTCTGCTCCTCTTCAGAAGAATTAATAATTTTCAGGCTTTTGGGCCCTTCCGCTGACACCTTCCATCTTACAGTCCATCTCTTTCGAATGGCTTTGCTCGGACACAGAGCTATAATTCCAGGTGAAGAGGCCTGGCCAAAGCAGAAGAAGAGAGTGGAGTGGTGGCGTCCCTCCATCCAGGCACCAGGCCTCGAGAATTACGTACAGTACATTGGTCTTTCTTGCTGCTGTAGGGTTGCCACTTTTTGATATAAGAAATAAGGGACATTTATCTAAAAATACGGGATTTTTCACAAAAATAAGGCGCAGCTGGCTGTTCTCGTCGTAGGAGGAAGCCCAGGATGCCCTCGATGGGTACGATGGGGGGGGCCCCACCAGTGTGTTGCTCTGAGGCAGCAGCTGCTGCTCCAAGGCCTGGGCCTCCCCGCAGGGCTGGAGCGCCGGCCCGAGAGCTGCTCCAGGGCCACGGACAGGCCGCTGCCTCGCTCCCCTGCCTCTGGGGAGAGGAGCCGCCGTCCGCTGCCACAGCTGCCACCACCATCTTGGGCCTCCCCTCTTTCTTGGCGTTTCCTATGGCAGCGGTGGCAGGGCTCTTTCTTAAAGGGGCAGCGCCCTCGCGGGTAAGGGAGGCAAGGAAGGAACAGGATTGGGCCGCAACTGCACTGCAGAAGGAAGGAAAGAAGGAAGGCAGGAATGCGGCCCCACCCCTCTCCAGCCTAGGCTTAAGGGAGAGTCCTGGGAGTTGTAGTTTCACAAGGTTTGATCCAGAATCTGTCAATACGGGACAGGAGCTGAAAATACTGACACACGAAATTAGAGCAAAATACTGGACGTCCCGTATAATAAGGACAGGTGGCAACTCTATGCTGTTGTATCACAACTGTTGACTTGTTTGCTTGTGATTTACTAAAATCCAGAAATGATAGGTTGGTTTCCAAAACAGTTCCCATAGGGCTGGCCTGAGGGTTCAGAGGTGAATCCAAGCCTGCTTGATGCCCACCTGGAAGAATCTCATGGAATGTTCCGCTAATGGGAAATGCAATGGGAACGAAAAGGCCAAGGGAAGCCATGCTTGTCAGAGGCTTGATACAATAACAAAACACCTGTTGATGCAGACGGGACTGTCATAACTCCAGTTGTGGAACCAGATGCAATCGGATAGGCGTGGTGGATTTCTCCAGG
The DNA here is from genome assembly GCA_030556195.1 of Anolis apletophallus. Taxonomy (NCBI): domain Eukaryota; kingdom Metazoa; phylum Chordata; class Lepidosauria; order Squamata; family Anolidae; genus Anolis; species Anolis apletophallus. The sequence goes on along the minus strand of JARBWK010000003.1, from coordinate 3,233,627 downwards.
AAATAACAACACAAAGGGCTGATCTTTCCAAAAACATACTTTTTTCCTCTCTCTTCTTAGTTGCAGCAATATATATATATATATATATACACACAGCATATACGACATATACAGACTTCACAGGTTTTTTCTCTCCACTCCAACAGCAACCAACATGGAGGCCACAATTTTTATACCTGCAGAAATCCACTGCACCTATCTGAGGATATCCGGTTCTGTAACTGAGATTAATATTAGAGTGTTTTATTATTAGATGCAACAGGCATGGACCAACTTCGACCCTCCTTCCAAGTGTTTTGGACATCAACCAGATGTTAGAATTGTATGAGTTGATGTCCAAAACATCTGGAAGAGAGGCGCGTGGCCCATGCGTGAATAAAGCTCTCTCCTCGATGGTGCCACTATCTGCTTTGGCACCCAGCTAATCCTACTAGACCCCGTCTTCGTAAAGCAAAGCCGCGCTGAAGATGGTCAGGGGTTCGTCCAGGGAGTGGGCCAGCTGCCCGGAGACCAAGTCCACGCAGAGGGTCTCCTCGGCCTCCATGGGGACCACCAGGACAAAGACGGCCAGAGCTCCTGCGCTGGGCTGTCGCTCAGCCACCGGCTTGTTCTCCAGGCCTTCAGGCTGGTAGCCGGCCGAGTCGCTGCGGGCGATGGCCTGGTTGGAGCGTGACAGCACCGCCCGTTTTCTCGCCACGGTGGCCCGTCAGCACCGCACTGACCACATAACGGCCGGAGATGGGAGCAGTGAAGATCCCTGGGGAAGAGGAGCATAGAATCATTGAGTCAGAAGAGACCTAACGGCCATCTAGTCCAACACCTTTCTACGTTCACGCAGGAAAAGCACAATCTAATCCCCCCCACAGATGGTCACCCAGCCTCATAACAACAACAACAATAATAATAGAGTTAGAAGAGACTGCATTTGCCATCTACTCCAACCCCTTTCTATCTTAATGCAGGAAAAGCACAATCTAATACACACACACACACACACCCCGACAGATGAGCTTCTGGATAATGGACCTGGTTTTCCTGGATGACTTAATATTATTTTGGGAACTTCGCTTGTGTATCATGGACCTTGTAGTCGGACATTGAAGAGGCTTAAGTGTTTATGTATTGCTTGCAGTGAAGCGGTTTTGACACAAACTGGGTATTGCTTTGTTAAACTCTGCCCATTACCGCGGCAGAGCCCCACAACCAACTACTGACCTGTGTGTGGATCATAGAAGTCCCCATCGTTGACCAGTACCCGGTCAAAGACAATGGTGCCTGCCTCGACATGGCGGGAGGGGTCAGTGCGGCCGAGAAGGAGACTTGCGGCATCCTTCCCGCTGACCAGGCAGCCCTGAAAAAAAAA